>WOGP01003000.1:0-15807 GCA_015342065.1 Leptinotarsa undecemlineata | reverse complement strand
GGATAAGGGAATCTTCCAAAGAAAGGAAGGAAGTAATCAATTTGCAAATAAGTAACTCTATACATGGATGTGTAGATCATGCAAAGAAGTAAGAAAGCCAAAAACTTTCTTTCCGAAAAATTAATCACTCCTAAAAAATATAACCCCTTCAATACTTTATTACTATTTAAAGACATATTTGGAAACACTAAGTCACTCTGTACATGTGCCTTTATTTTTTTGGAAAATTTTTAGCAATAAAAAGCGTTTTTTTAAAGTGGTTGAAGTATCCAAAATGACATGACATTATATTTTTGTGAAACTTTTATGTGAGTTTTCGCGATAGAAATGAACGACAATATGTTATATTTTTGATGTACTTTAGAGTGTTTTTGTGACAGTTCTGTATTATTTTTCGAGACGCGTTACAATGCAAATCATATGGGTTTTTGTAAAAAATTGGGTTTGAAAAATGCATTTTTTTTCAATGCGGTTGAAGTGCCAAAATGATATTTCAACTTGATTAGCGAAGATGCGGCTCAGTGTCCTTCTGGCATGTTGGATGGCACGTTAAAACGTTAATCCCTCCCATTCATCGTCGTAATCTCATTTTTTAGTCGTGCCATATTCCTAACCCTTCATGTTGCGCGCGCCATGTATGACGACGTCATATTATTTCTATTAATTGAAGGCTTTGCTAACTATCCAGTGAAATTCTCACAATAAAGTGTTTCTTGAATAAGTTATGAATTTTCATCAAGTATCGGCCAATTCCTTAACAAAAAATTCTTTTATTTTTGAATATCGTAGTTACTATACAAATACACGAATGATTTTTTTACCATAATTGTTATAAGAGTATTCCAATGTTATTTTGAAAGACCTAAATGCATGTCGCATTCTTTCATGGTTTAGAAAATGTAAGTACAGATAATAAAATTAAGTCGGCAAACAGAAGGATATTATCAGATATGTTAAAAGAATACTTGGACAGATTGAACGAGAAACGAACAAATACCCATCACAGTATAGATATGAATTATTCAAAAACCTTTCATACAAAATTTCCGTAAGGCTATGAATCCCAGTGTATGTCCCAAAAGTTTTTACATAAGTAGTTTTTTTTTTGGAATATCAAACAAAAATTATACACTTATACTTGACTTGATGTTTCGTCCGGACCAATTTCTACTAAATGCGTGTAGTTTGAATAATTCTACTGTGAATCAAATTGAAAATCATGTCCTAGATTGTAACTTTGGCACATCGGAGGTTATAAATGGTGTTGTACTTTTTGCTCTCAATGAGTTGAATTGCTCAGAAATTAAATTAAATGAATTTTACTCTGGAAAACATTTTCAGAGATGTTGGTTACAATGTAAAAACTACAAGAGCATGTCTGTTGTGGTACTAGTCTGTTACAGATCTCCGGAAGGAGATTTCAATATTTATATGCCTGTTAAAAATATTATTTCAACAGGCGGTTTTAATATTGATGCAACTGAAAATTCTAGGTATGCTCGCCTATCGTAGTTTGACAACTCTTTTTTCTGGTTTGGATTAACGTCAGGTGGTCGACTGGCCAACACGTATAACCTCCCATTCTGAAACCATTATGGATCAAATCTATATTGATTTATCCAACCCCACTGTACGTGTTCTGGACAATATGATTCCTAATCACCGAACTGTATTACTTGAATATGTTGGAGTATCTCACCAGTAAAGAGGGAAGTGCTACAACCCCGCAGAAGTTTCAATGCTTATAACGTATATAGTTCCATACAATTATTAGAAAGTCTTAGAATGACGTATACAATTTTTCCAATGTGGAAGATGCATATAATACTTTCAATGACATTTTTGTTTATTATTTCAACAGCTGTTATCCGCTCAAAAGGCATTATGGTTCAAACAAGTCTAATATGGATGGATTACAATGCTAGAAAGTCGAGCATCAAAGTGAAATATTTATTTCTATTGAAATGTAGTTTAACCGATCTGAACGAAGCTTATGCATCTGCAAAAAAGCAATACGAATTGTTATCCATTAACAAAACCCAAGCGCTCCTACTACCAAAGTAAAATATTTAATGCAAACAAATCTGCAAAAATGTTTTGAAATGTAGTATCTGATATGACAAATCGTACGAGAAAACATTCTTTTATAATTCCCCACAGGGAATCAGTGATTTAAAGAAGGTGTTACGTTACACTATTTCACTTGTTGCTTATCTTGTCAATATTTCTTTCACTTGTGAATATTTTCCATCTTTATTGAAAATCAACAAAGTCATCCCGATATACAAAAAGCAAAATCCAGTATATCTTGAAAATCATAGGCCCATTATTGTCACATCCTGCTTTTCTAAAGTTTTTGAATATTCTAATTTTGTATAAAGGCATAGCATCTCATTTTGTATAATTTTGTATAAAGTCATAGCATCTTCTCAGATAACCAACATGGTTTCCTGCATGGACGCTCAACTCAAAAGTGCGGTGTTGACATTTTATGAAAAATTTATCAACTCAATTGAATCGGACGATGGCCCTTTTGGAATCTTTTGTGATCTCAGCAGGGCATTCGACTGGGTTCAGCAAGACGTGTTCCGGTCTGCATTGCACAGATATGGTATTCGTGGAGTTTCACTCGACTGAATACAGAGTTTCTTGAATATTATTGGACACCTCGACACGTGTCGAGGTGTTAAAATAACGGTTTGGTGTTGGGAAAAAACTCCAGTAATATTCATTACTACACCAAAGGTTCCAAACAGTGCATCAGAAGTACAGAGTTTCTTGACACACAGAAAATAATATGTTAGTATATCTTCCCTTGAATCTGTATATCAAAATATCTCCATGAACGTTCCCCAAGGCTCTATTTTGGAGCCAATTTTATTTGTTTTCATTCTATACGAATGACATGGATGATATCGAATCTTCTGCTAGCTTTATTAGATATGCAGATGACACCAATATACTTGTCTTTGACAAATTTGAAAATGCCTTGAAACAACTGCTGTTGGTGACCTCATTTCATAGTGTGATCATTATTTCAATGGTAATATGACAAATATAATTCGATTTCACATCTACCATAAACAAAGCGAAACTTTAACAATAAAAACTGATGATATCTTGATCAAGCCTACTTTATCAGTTGAGTTTCTTGGAATATACGATGGTTTAAACTGAAAAGAACATTGTACCAACTTGATCTCAAAATACAACTCATGTTTTATTTTGATCGGACGGTAGCCCGTCGGTTCGACGTGGGTGCTTTGTTCACTCACTCAAATCGACCGCCCTATTGGTTGCTGGTTCAAGCCCTAGGCTAAACGATCAATTTTCACTTGCTATCGTCCAACCTGTGTTACGAATCACAGGTTGGACATCAAAAGGTAAGACCTCGTTAGTCGTTAGCTCGCACAAGTTTCGACTTCCGAGGGTTGTCGTTCGTAGGGGTGCGACAGCTGGTTAACGGAAAAACCAATTTTAAACAGATTTCTGAAATCTTAAGAACAATTTGTTACGTGTACAATTATTCGTATTATATCATGCACAAGTAGACTCCCGATTACGATACAGCGTATGTTTCTGGGGTGTTTCCATTCGAGCACCTGATGTCTTCATTGTACAAAAACGTATTTTAAGATTCATTTGTGATACCCTGAGCACATTTTCCTGTAGACTGATTTTTAAAGAATCAAAAATTCTACCCCTGATAATTATTTTAATTTTAGAAATGTGCGTATATGTATACACAAATAGAAATAAGTTTAAAAGAGTTCAACAACCTATATTTCATCTAATTAGTTTCCATTTTATAGTTTTATATTGGCGAATAAATACGAGGAAGAATGCATTGATTGATATTCAAATCTAATACAACTTTTTTTGTGATACCTTCCCTCCTAAACCTCAAATTTTTCTGTTCCTGCTGTACTGTTCCTGATCATTTCCCTTCAATAGTGGAATGAATGAAATAAGAAAGTAGATTAGTTTTGAAAGTTTATTCATTTAAATACTTCATACTGTCTTATCGAAAAGAAAATAATACAAATTGCTTTATAACATTTTTCCTATTGTATCAAATCTCATGAGGTACCCAGTCTACTATTACTTTACGATTTTTATGAATCTTTGATATTTTGTACATTGTGAAAAATTTCAAATAGAAATTTAATTTTCTGGGGGAGGGGTAGGGGTATTCAATGTATTCAATTCGTTTCTTAGATTTAGTAAATTCTAAACTGAACAATTCTCGAAATGTTTGTAAAATATGGAAACGTATAAAGTTTCCATCTTTTTCCCTTTTACCTAGCTTTTACAAACATAGTAATACATACCTACTTGTTACATTATTTTTTTCATTCCTGCATTTGTATTTTCTTGTTCAGTTTTATTATATGTTCTTCATTATTCTAGCGGGATTTGAAAATGATATTGAATATATTCTCTATAAGCCGGTGAAATTATGGTGAAACATTAAAAAAAAAATTAAAAAGATCCATCTTTATTATCTAATATAAATTTTTGCTGTGTTCTTATCAAATATAAAAGCGCCACTTCAAAAAAATATTGGCAATATCTCATCCCACCTTAAAATTGACATTAAACAGTTGACCGGGTCCATCATGAATAAACCTTGAATGAATTTGAAAGTATTTCAGTATCCAATGGTTTACGAAAATATATGTTTGTAACTGACTAGTATATACCATTATCGATTATTATAAGTTCCAGTCACACAAATTTTCTAACCATTCTATATTAAATATCCTTGGTTTGTTGATACAAAAATATGTGTATGTGTGAAAAAGGCAGAATTCTAACTAAAATATAGACAAAATACTTTTGAACCCTGTGTGATAGTTACATCATAAGAATAATCAGTAGGTAGGTACCAAACAATAGGTTTCATTACATTTGTTCAAGAATAACATTTTCGACGTTCGAAGAAAAGGGAAAATAATTAGTGTAATAAAACTACTTTGTTTTTTCATTTGGGTCGTCATATAACACTTTGTAAACCATTTCAAATACATATTTCCATGGTATATAAAATATTTTCCTTTGAATGCCATATTATTGAATTTGCAATTGCCATTGAGTCTTGCCGAAAAACGATATTTGAACGAAAATAACATGAAACACATGAATTAGGAAAGTTATATTGAGTAAATGATCGTTATAACGTCTACAAGCTTATTTAACTAATCAAAAATGAATCGAAACATTTGAATCGTTATTTATTCGTTCAACAGAATCGATCTGTGCAAATAGTTTTACCACAAGTATAATGCTAAAAGAACTTCAGCATTATACTAGAGGTTGAAGGCGGGAAATTACACCACCAAATAATTGGCAGTCTACATATTTTGATAAAATATAATGAATAAAAATAAAGACCAACAGAGACATTTTTCATTGTTGAACAATTCAATATACAGCGCTAGCCCATAAACAAAACACTTTTAATATCTCAGGAAAAGTTATTTAAATATGTTATTCCGTACCAAAAGATCATCTATTTTTTTTTACAGAATTTATTTTAATATTTCTTATGGATCCATATAATGGAGTCAGAGATCATGTCAACTTATTTTAATCATGGAAATGCGAAACTGCTCAAAATCATTCGTTTAATGAGACAGGAATTTCATATTTTTGAAACAAATGATTTCATTGATTTCACGAACTGTTTAAAGTGCCTCTGGGATATTGCTAATGTTCCCTTCAATCATTTGTTGGGTTTTTAATCAAATTAATTATTTTATTTGTAGACTCAGTGGCAATTGATGCTTGGCATATTTATATAATAATAAATAAAATTCAAATCTCTTAAACTAATTGTTATAACATAAATCATCCTCTATATATCATTGATACACTGATTTTAATAACACAATATTTATAGACGCAGGTACATTTTTACATTAATCTGAATTTTTTCGCAAGTCATAACAAACGACTGTAATATTTTGTGCTCAACTCGAACATTCATCTGAACAATTCAGCTGTAATTCAATGGATAACATTTTGCTAATTCTTTTCTTTTCGTATATTATCTGTGTAATTATTCAAGCTTGAACACAACCTCTAGAAATTTTGGATTTTAAAAGTGAACTTATATAATATTCGAATATAGTTTAAAAATAATAATAATAATAAGTAATTATGGGAAAACACTTTTTGAAAAACTCTAACATCTTCTAAATTCATAGGGTTTGGATTAAATCAAATGACCGTATGGAAGTTTTTACGTACTATTATCGATCGTGGCAAGACGAAATTCGACTCTACCGGGGACAAAATCGTAATCTTGTGAGAGAATTGTGTACTTTTTGTAGACCCTAAGGATGATAGATTTCCATGTCAGTGGAATTTTATATCAATGCAATTTCATATATTATCTTGTGTAGCGTTCCTAAAAATAATATATGTTTCATTTTAATTGACTGAATAGACGAAAGTTATTTTCGTGTAATTAAATGTTCAGATGTTTGAAAGTAGTTGTTTCCAATGGACGAAGAAACTTTTCTGCATGATAACACATCTTTGTATCGGAATAATTTTGAACTAAATTGCTTCCTTCCTTCCTTCGGAAGTTTTACATATTTTTTGAATAAAGATAGACAAGTAGGAAGCCAAAAGTTAATATCATCAATTGAGCTGAAATTTTGCATTTATACTTGTTGCTTGGATGACAAGTCAATCATGGTTAGTCAGATGGTTATCGAATAAAAGGATTTGCTGAAAATCATATAAGAACCATGGACGTAAACATGAAATGGACTCAGTTATTTAGCCCATTGAGTGAAGTCGGCGGTCGAGAACATTCTAAGGTCACATTGTCCAGGTGGGCGTTGTCATATGAAATCCATGATAATTCTTAAATATTCACCAATACTGACCTAAACTTTTTCGTCAAGAGTTTGATTCAGAAACTTGAAATTACGACCTTTTTCATGAAATAAAAATTGAAATCAAACATTCCAGAATCCCAACTAGTGCAATGTGATTTAAAAATAGTTTTGTTTTTTCAAATATAATTCGTTGAAATTTCACTCGTGGCAACATTCTTGGAAGGAATGCCTGTGATCCTTCTCAACTGTTTACAAATATCACCAGTTCATGATGACATTGTTCTTCGTACGTGATATTTATCGAAATATAGATTTTATATTGTGAAAGAATAATAGAGAGTAATAATGTTGCTCTACTGTTGGGGTCGTAAGCAATTCAATCGTTCTAACCAAAATTTGAACTTTCATAGGTGAGTACACAAAAATGTTTGTTGTTCATTGGCGTCACAGTGAGTCATATCAAATTACTATAATCATTTGTTGAAACCGATTTTGAATAAATATTTCATTACCTATTAGAATCCATTACTTGTAATGCACTGTTTGGAACCTTTGGTGTAGTAATGAATATTACTGGAGTTTTTTCCCGACACCAAACTGTTAGTTTAACACCTCGACACGTGTTTCAATCACCATCATCACCATAATCATTTTCAAGAGTAAGATCAAACTCTTCCTCATGAAGATAATAATAATAATAATCATAATAATAATAAACGTCTTTATTACCTACTACAACTACTAAAAAAAATATCACATTAAGTTCTAACTACATATATGAAGTTATAGTAAACGGCGAAGTTCAATGTTCGCAGCTATGCAAATAACCGCTAAACTGTTCTTCAAGATCAGTGGTTTTTAACCGGTAGTCCGCGGACCACTGGTGGTCCCTGGAAGCATCCCAAGCGGTCCGCGGAGCCATTCTAATAAATATGTTAGATGAGTCAACACGATACAATGCGACCCTCCGCTAAAATGTTTGAAGAAGAGTTATTTTTTTCTCAAGAACTTAAAACGACGTTGCAAGGTACAGATGTTATGGATGCAATTATATGGAGAAACATGGACTTATGTGGGAACGGCTTGCGGGGTTTTGTACGGACAGTGCTCCTATTTTGCTCTGGTCTCGCTCTGGTCTTGCAGCATTGATAAAAACCAAACATCTATTAGCAATTGCGATGCACTGCGTTATTCATTATCAAGCACTAGCTGCCCAGACGCTTCCAGAATCCTTTGCTTCGACGATGAAATTAATTATAAAAGTAGTAAATTTCACTAGAATGCACTCAATACTCGTATCTTCAAATAATTGTGTTCTGATATGAACTCTGAACATGAAATTTTGCTTTTCCACACGGAAGTACGTTGGCTTTCCAAAGGAAACATGTTGTGGTTGTACGAACTAAGAGAGGAAGTAAAAATATTTGAACTTAACAAAGAGTTGTTTGATCAGTTCTGCGAGTCAAAATTGCAAATAGATTCAGCTTGTTTGATCGATTTTTTTACGCAACTGAATAAATTAATCAAACCTTCTAAATTTGAAGTTGCAAGGCATGAGCAATATTTTTGCTTATGAAGATAAAATCAGTGCGTTTATTGCTAAAATGGAGCTATAGATCAACAAGGTCGAAAGAGTTTGATAAGCTTAATCAAATTGTTGATGGACAAAGTGCTGAAATTAAAGGAAAAATACAAAAGAACATATTACATTTGAAAAACTTGAAAATTGAATTCAATAGCTATTTTCCCGACCGCGAGGATAAAAGTATTCAAAAACTGATTTCGCAATACATTTATTGTAAACGTTTCTGAGGTGCCTGAGGAAATTCAAAAAGAGGTAATTGATATGCGACACGACAGCAAGTTAACAGATACATTCGAATCAGGAATTGATCTTGAAAAATTTTGCCAAAATGCAATTTCTTTACCAAAACCTCGATACATTGCTATTCGTTACCTAACTTTATTTATTTTCTTCGACATATCTGTTTTCGGCGCTTCTGATTATTAATGAACCGAATTAAGTCGGCCAAATCTTAAAATGTAAACACCGTAGGGCTGCCGAGGTCGTAAGAGTCCCAGAATCATAAATCAAGTTATGTCAAAGGCCGTCGGTGCACGAGGCAAAAATTCTAACCAATGATTGAAGTCGTAATTTATAAAGCCACTAATCAGCTAGTCAAAGAATAAGCATATTATAAAACTGCTGTAGCTTGGATATTGCACCCGTCATTTTATATAAAAAGCCGAACACGCGAGAGTGAAAAGTTGTTAGTTAGGGAAGCTATAGATTATGCTGTAGACGACCGCTTCCGATATAGAAGCAACAGACACTCTATCGAGTGAGGCCCTCATGTCCTCCTTTAAAAGATGAACAATGTCTTCATCCAAACACCCCAGCCAGGCAGGGGTCCACGTGAAAGGTGGTACTGATGTCTGAGGACATTCATGCCGCCATCCAATGATTAGTTTCAACCCGTTTATCCTTTTTAACCTTTTGATAATGGATAATCGTGAATGCAGTTCGGAGCACGATTATTATTTATGTTCTATAATATGCTCTGGCTCGGTTAAATTTACTGAAGCTAATGATTTACTGAAATTGAATGTATTTTCAGAAATATCACCTATACTATGGTTTTTTCTATGCCTTTATAGGTATATTTGGATCTTGTTTTAGTCTCTGCGTTGTCTTTGTGTCTTTGATATTTTTGTTTTGTCGTATGATTAGAAACTAATAATAATATTATTATTAGGTATTCAGGCAAGGTTATGTATGTTTATATCAATTATATGTTATGTTCGCCTTATGATTTAGTAGATGATTGATAACATACAGCTACCCAATAAAAATCTCGCTTTTTTGGAAATAATCACCCGTTTCCAGGCAAGATCTTTTGTCCTTATTCCGACATATCGACCCACCCTTCCATCATATCAATCCGGTACATGCTCCCGCACCGTTGAGGGAGAGTGAGATGTTTTCGGTGGCATGCTTGGTGGTGGCGACAGGTGTTTGTAAAGTTGTTAGCTATTACTTGTGTCTCGTTTCCATCCTTGACAAACATTTCATTACAAACTTAGGTACAAATGAAACATCAAATGACCAGGCAAAACTTATGTAGGTACTTCCAAATTATAAAATTAGGTATATAAAGCATTGAATATGTAGCGTATAGTTAGTAAAGACATGCTCAAAGAAGCTATTGTATGGCGAAACACGTGTTGCGTTTTTGTAAAACTATTTAGTGAAAATCTCACAATAAAGTGTTTTTCAATACATTAATACTATCTAACAAAAATATTCAAGTATTACTTCAATTCGTTGTGGATTTTCAATAAGTATCGGTTAATTTCATTACATAACTGACAGATACTTTTCTATTCATTTTGTACGCCAAACGTTCATTACATTACACTCTTTGTTTTAGGCCGACAAGACTCTTCATCATTATCACTCTCAACTTCAGAAGACAAAAACACGCAATTCTCCCGCAATGTTACAATTTTACGTCTCCAATTCAGACAAGAATGTTTCTCAAAATAATTATTCAGTGATCACCATGGTGAATATCGTTAAAGTTTACAGTTCATATAAAATGGTTCTATATTATGTAATTTTGTGAAATCAACTTCCTTAGTTCCTTTGACAAGTCACCTAGAATATATGTAAAGGCGAATTTGATGTGTTTTTTGAACTCTGGTGACGGACATAAATTTTGTATTTGAAACGTGAAGATAAATACATTTTTCCTGCAAATATAATAGTTTTCTCAGAAAAAGGTGTATTGTGTTTAGACAATAACTCATCAAGGTGAACTGTTAAATTAGCTCTTTATAAAGTTCTACGTTATGAATTTTATTTTTTTCAAGACTGTGATAACAATAATATTCAAAAATCAGAGAGAACAAAATCCGGGATATGCAGACCTAAACCGAAAGGAACTTGTAGTGCATAGACTACCAGCTCCTATTTTGTTTATCCTAATTGTGATTCTTGCAGGCACCAAAATAATTTCCTCTGCAAAAAATTTATTTCACTAAAAACTCTGAAACTATTATTTCATAAATCATAAGAATTCGTTCCTATCAAAATTATTGATCCGATCTTGATTGAAGGTAAATCTATTCAGATATAAGGAAATATTTTTGGGTATCTACAGACAGATAATATATTTCTAGAGGTTGAGGCGATGTATTGTTTTCAATGGAATATATTTTACATTGATATACGCCAAAGAATAGCTTCGTTAAATCATTTGTTAGTTAATAAAAATTACTACTGTATCATGTACAATTAAATTATATACATATATAACATCTCTTAGATATCTATAATAACATCTAAAACATAACGAAATATTACATGATAAATTCGATAGTGGAGTATTTCAATGCCAATGTTCCGAATGCAGAGAAAAAATAAACACTTTGTGCTTTGTAATGAAAATTTGTTCTGGAACATTACTAGAGTCACGGAGTGTGTCCAAAAAAATTAGTTATTTTTCCACCTGAGTGTATTCGACGATATTTAAAAATTCGTGACTTCTTGGACGTACCCATGATGGGGTTGAGAAACGTTTTAATCGAATTTGATTAATGTTATGGGCGCTACACTAATTTTTACAACTTTTGTTTATTATTATACCATTATGGTCCCTGCAGCCAGCACAAAACAATTCAAAGGGATTCCTTTATGCTTATTATCTAGAGGAAAATCAACGGACTTGCATTCCATCAGGAAACTATAAAAAGCTAAATACTAAGGGAAAACCAAGTTCTCTTTTTTACACTTTGCAAACAAGGTTATGAAATATAGTATTCAACTTTTCTTATAGGCTAACTGGAACAGTTCTAAAAACTATGCCCCTTCATATTGAAATATTCCACCTTAACATTGTCTTGGTAAAAGCTACATTTCAACATTTTTATGAACAGTGAAGTTTTCAACATGGAACACTCATACAATACATATATCTTCATTAAAAGTCTATAAAGTATTCAAAAACATCTCAGTATAGATGATAAAAATTTTCACATTTTAGGTGTATAATTTAGTATATATAAGACAGCAACATTTATCATAAGAAGAGAGGGTTGTCCCGTGACATCCCAGTCTCAATTTAAGCGTTTTGTTATTTAGATTCACGAGTGTTCAGAAGGAAAGTAATCGATTATGTCTAGAACACTGAAACATCAAATATACATTTATTTTATCGATTTTTATGCCCGTTACTCAAAGTTTTGTATCGCAAATTTTTAAAGTCAGTTGAACCGAAAATTCATGCAACCACATATAGATGTTGTAGTTGAGATATATGAATGACAGGTGTCTCAATTTATTGATTGAGATTTTTAAAACAAAATAATATAAACTATTGCAATATGCGTTGTTTTCGTTGGAACTCGTCACAAAACTGACATATATTTCAATGCATTACCAATTTTTTCCTTCTGAACCTAAGGTGCAGTTGAATGTATTGTATCAACAATATCAAAAATAAATATCGTTCCTCTGCCGCACTTATAAGTGAAAAAACTAAAGAGATCAACATAAATGATTGTCTTTTGAGGTTATTTATAAACATTAAACTCTTCTAGAAATTTTGAATCACTTTTATTTGTGAATAATATACGGATTCTCGAGTTTCTCAACATTCAGATATTGTTTTCATATGATTAAATTTCATATGAGACGCTCCAAAGGGAAGATGAATATTGTTTGATTGAAAGATGGATTATGGTACATTTTGCATGAGGACTGGTATTTTTGAATACAACATTCAACCTCATGGAAAAGTAGAAAGGGTCAAATTTTAATTTTCTTACATATCATAAACCAAAGTGACCAAAATACATATATTTTCCCTAGATATATATCATGGGAGGTGAATCGATAGATAGTTCTGGTCATTTTGTAAATAATATTGATGAAATGATATTTATAGACATTGTCAAGTAGTGATACGATTCAACTAGATACCCCTAAAAATATTTTTTGCCTTTCTCTTAAAATGTGAAAATATATTTCTCAATCAATGTTTTCATCATAACCAACAGATATGAATGTAAATCAGAGTCGAAACACAATGCATACATGGTCCAACATTAGACATTGCTATTTCGATCCGCCATAGATCTCATCAGCGGTGCTGAACCACTGCTGGACTCGACTCAACTGTCTTTAAATAACAATTCCGAGTAAATTTTGAGCGATGACATCTCCTCTTACGAAGACGCCATCTATGGGAGCAAGTAGCGTGGAAAAGTTAGGAAGTATTAGTGTTAGAAAGTGTGGTTTATCCCCACCTATAAGTGAATCAGTACTCAGTACTCTGAGTCTGTGCAATCGGATGAACCAACTCTGAGAGGTGAAAAACTTGGATAATTTCTAGGAAAATGTTGTTTTCATCAGTTCAGTGCTAACAAGTTGAAATCATGATTATTGTGACTGATGGCTAGAATAAAGAATTCTTAGACATTGAAAAATGATCTCCGGTGAATACTACTTATGACTGTTACTGAATTCAAATAATTTTTGATAATTATACAGTTGTTCATCTCCATCAAGGTATATTTACGAAAAATATATGTATTCCTTTGTACTTTGGGAAAATAATTCAAAACAACGGTTTTCATTTGAGCATATTTTTTTGAAAAAGTTTACCTTACTGTATGCCAACATGCGATGGATTTTCTTGGACTTTGTGACATGTCAATCCAGTGATCTTTCTCAGGGCCATTTTCTTTGGGCCCTATTACACACGCTCCTATAAGGGTATTGTTCACTATCAAATCATTTCCTTGATCGAAGACAGAAATCTAGAAAAAAGAGGTACAAATCACAGTTTTTTTATTTCATCATTTGGTTGATATGTGATGAACTTTCTTTGAAGAAATGATAAAAAACTCTTCAATATTCACTGTTGTATAAATAAAAGTTTTCAATGAAGTTCCAAACCTTACCTCTAATGCAGCATTGGCTATGTTATTGGCAGATAAAGTGAATGTTAATGCTTCATTCCAAACGGGATTGCGACTACCCTTTCTAGTGGCAGTTTTCTTCTTTTTCACCCTTTTACCATTCACAAGAAGATACACTTTTACAAATGGTTGTAGATCTGGAAATGCATAAGTTGTGAGACTGAATCACTGATTGAAAAATGAATAGTGATAGGTTGAAAATATATTTATGCAGACCGGACGTAAAATAGCACTTTATCGCCCGGATTTACGGCCGTAAAGTAGCACTTTAGCGCCCGAAGACTACTTTATTGCATGGCGGGCGATAAAATCATTGAGCAGGCGCTCACATCGATAGAAATCTATATTCTGATGGTTTCAATGAATGCAAAATTATTGAAACATATACTTGAATTATACAGGAGTGCACATTACGAGTCGAGAATCCATCATTCAACATTATCAGATTATCATTGTACTATTGTACTTATAGGTAACTCATAAAAAGCTGCCAATTTTGCGTATCTACTGATATGTCTATTATCATGTACATTTAGAGTAGCTTTCAGCATGGAAAAGGGCTTACGATATTTATATTTTTCGAGAAAATAGGCAATAAGTACACTCTTTGTGTTAGTTACTCTTTGTGTAGTTCTTATTTTTTACTTTGTTCCCGTAGCACCACCTCACGCATTCTTCATACACTTTGTCGTATATTTTCTCGAATTAACTTGGCAATAAAGTCAACTTCGCATCCTCAGCTGCTTCACTTATTTCTGGTGGAGTACAATTCACAATTTCTTCGTCGCTTGAATCATTAATAAATTATCAGTGATCACAAAAATTGACAGTAAATACAGTTACTAGCCTATATAATCTGTATTTCGAAAAATTTACTCAGTTGCCATGGTAACATTCATTCCATCACTTTTTGATGTATTCTGCTTTCGATGTGATATGAATATACAGCCTCACGGCAGCCTTGATGTATTTCTATCGTGTGTATATAAGCAGGTATCTATCGACATGACATCAAATATACTGGTCGTGCATGTATTTTGGGCGTGATTTGCTTTAATGGCCGCAGGCGTGATTTGCTTTAATGGCCGCAGGCGTGATTTGCTTTAATGGCCGCAGGCGTGTTAATAATTACTTACACGCTGCGGTCGATAAAATCCTATTTCACGCCCTTGATACATAAATAACTACTATTATTGTGGAAATATATGTGTTTATTACTCAATATTTGATAGCGGAGGATTTATATCTGATTTTGGGAGGTAATTTTCAGTTAATGATGATTCATATATGAACGTATGTACGAGCGACATTACTTATTTTAACCCCATTACAGTAATCCATCAAAATAAGTCTGAAGACTGTGTCGAAACGAGTCGTCGAAACATCCATCTCTCCCAACTACATTCCCGGATAATACCACGATGTATAATAGAATAATATCCGGCAGACATTTACACAGGTTACCTCACAGAAGTTTGTCTTGCAGATGTTTATTGTTCATCAAGCAGCGGGACCACGCTGGAATCAATCGAGTAAATCATCTAAAGATTGGTTTCGAACCATTTCGTCTCATGAGTGCAGAAAAAATCCGACCCAAATAGCTGTGTGCCTGGGACTTGACTGATTCCAACGCAGCCCGTCTGCATGTATTGAACTTACGTTAACCAGTTAACTAGTTACAGCTTCAGCTCATGAACCAAGCACCAAAAACGGGGAACAAACATTCCAACCGCCAATTTTCTTACAGAAATCCAAATAAGTCTGAGTACTGTATCGAAGATAGATACATATGATGGACATAGAACTATGTTTGTCGAATATGACTTAAAGTCCATCGTGGTATTGGCCGCAGAAGTTGTTGTTTTTCGGCAGGCATTGATTGGAACCTACTAAGTAGGTACTTTGGGAGAGATGTACGTTTTTTGATACTTCATTTCGAATAACTTCTTTGATCAATTACCCAAACACCAAA
>WOGP01002999.1:0-15808 GCA_015342065.1 Leptinotarsa undecemlineata | reverse complement strand
ATAATATCACTTGCAACCTTGATAGTCTAGAAAATCGAATAAAGGCTACAGATTTGTTTCTTTTCTATAGATACTTTCACGGAAGGTGTTCAAGTGACTTGGCTCACTTGATTCCACCAAAAGCCGGTAAATATCAGAAATGCAGATGGAGTGTGGCTACTGTTTGAACTTCACTGTTTAAGAACCCTTTTATTTGTAGAACTACTTGTACGTGGAATAAAAAAACTGATATGAAAGGGTGTTTTACAAATCCTATGATACTGCAAGAGGTAGAGAAGGAGAAAGGTACACGTCTCCTTAATCGTCTTCTTGCACATAATCAACCCTATGCACTCTTATCAAACGACAGTTCCTTCAATCACAATCACAAAACAACTGGACATCATATATGTCAATGTTAGAGAACCAGAGAAAGTTGAAGATTTTCTATTACCCTCACTTGTAGTTTATATAACTACAGAGGCTTATGTTTATTTCCAGTGATAAAGTAAAGATGATTGGGTAATATTCTCGTTTTAGATCTAAACATAGTGAAAAATAATTGTAAGCTAGGTATTTTCTTTTCGTCCTCTGTATAGAAGGGTTTGGTAAAAGAGGTTACTACTAGTCAACGCTGCTTTTTTTGTTTTCAAAAAGACTTCTTGAGCCATATCAAATAAAAATCGTTGCCTCAAACACTACACATATTCAAAACTCAAAATGACGCATTAAATAACAAGGCGGGGAGTTTTCTATTTTATATAAGTCGATGACAACATGAATGTCTTTGTAGCTATTATTGAACACAAAACAGAACAGAGGTTAGAAGCTAAAATCAGTGCATTTTACGGAATGGACAACCAAGTAGTTATAGTCTGATGGGGCACTGATTACGTTTCAGAGTATTCATTTGACTTTACTATAATTTTCCATCAGAGACAACTTTGCTCATTGGGGGCCCGGAAAAGAGTTCCTTCATTATCATGTCTGCTGCTTCGTAGTATCTATTTGTGATCATTAACTTTTATCGACTGAACCATTCAGTCCCCATTTCAGTAGCTTTGAATGCTACTATGCATACGTAACTTCAACTAGGAATACAACAACTTGGAGTCACGAAACCATGGTGCATATAGCATCTATTCATACGTCGTTGTTACAGGTTCCACGAAATATTCTTCTGATACAGAATACACCTACCTATGAAAGGAATCTATCAGAGTTTGGACTCAATAAAAACGTCAAGCTCATGTAGGATTTGGTTATTTTATTTATTTTTATTTTTACTTCAGGGGAATCGAAGTTAGGTGATGGTGATATTTCCTGCATCTTGGATGTTCTTGGGAAAGGGAAAATCTCATGGTGTTTTTCTGCATAATGATCGAGAAATATCTATCAGGAAGTCAGAAGATATTTTTTTAATACTACTCACATGTTATTAACAAGATATTTTTTTAATGAGGCTATTGAAGTTGACATTTGTTTTGACGAAATGAGATTTTGACCTGTCCAACCAAACAACGTACTGATCCAATACATTATCATGCCTAGTGCTCCTTATCTCCAGACTGGGCTGCTTGAACAGAGTCGCGGTAAGGAACGGCCGATTTTTATTTCAACAATATGCGGCTGGGTATAGGATTTTTTTTAGGTGGAGTGTAGGGACACAAAGTATCAATTTATTATCCAATAGATGCAAATATGCGTAATGATCATGCTTTGACTATGCATTTATCAGTGTTTGGGTTCTTTCTTTTGTTGGATGGATATAGTTTAGTGACTATAAGGACAGTTGCAATTGGGTTAAATTTGAAGCGCTCAAGAGGTGCCTTTATACTTGTTATTTTTTCAAACGTGGGACATTTATGGTGTTGGGTTTACGTATAGTGAAATATATGTTAGAACTAACATTTTTGCCAACAATTTTTCAATAAAGCGTCTTATTGGATTGTGATGCACTATAATGAAAGACCTTGTTCCTTCATTCTGTTTCGAAATTCTAATAATTTTTGAATTGTTACCGGATATACCAGCTATTGATATACGATAAGTATTATCTACAGCTACAGCATGAAAACTCAAGTAAATGGTAATGTAAGGATTTAGATGGTACTTAGGTCCAAAGTAAGTGGATCCATTCGACCCTCCACCGCAAAACGTAAGGGTTTATTGTGGCTTAGATGGTACTTACTCGAAAGTAATTACATTCTCTATATTCTTTAATTGTTGAAAGTTACCAGAACAAAATTTTTATAAGAAGTTTAAAAATTGAATATCTCTGAGATGCCTACTTTTATTAGTTTTTAAAAATATCGAATAACATTTAAATGATGCAGACATTGAAAGAATATTTAGAAAATTATAAGGAAAGAAATTCTTGTGAAAAGTTCGTTCTTCCTTACTTTTGATCCATTCTTTCATACATCATGAAACCCAAGAACTGGAATAATATTTTATTTTAATTTCTCGATTGATGAGAGTATCTGAATCTAAATCTTTCCCAAATACTAGGACGACTGGTCATGTCAACTGAAAATATATTTTCTGAAAACTAAGTAGTTACTCAATGTTCTATTTGAAATATCAATCATTGTACTGTCAATAGACGCTACTGCAATTTATGAATAACGTTGATAACTGTTACTAACAGCGAAAGTTGTCCTTATACAATACCAATTTAGAGGCGTGCGCTAATCTTTTGAGTTATCCATTTTGAATCTTTAATTCATCCACCTTTATGAATGGCGAACCACCTACCAGGGCGCCACTGAACAATTGAAATATCTCCCCTCTTGCATCCCCTCCTGCAGAGTTGGCTTCTCGGGTTCCCGCCCATAGTTATCCAACATACGTAGACCCTACTGGTTGCCGAGCCCCACCAATCAAAATCCGCTTTAATCTTCACCAAGAGGGTCTTTTTACAGGGCAAAGACACGGACCAGTCTCGCGTAAGTTACCTAGACTCTCCAAGTTAAAAAACTTATTCGTGCAATCTTAAAATAGTGCGTTACGAACTTATCGTGTTGTGTAGATATAGCCAGAGGATTACTTACCCCGTTTTCGACAGAGAAAAGCACCAAAAACAGTGAGTAAAGACACAGTTTACTTCTCACAGCTGGAAATCGAGACAGCCATGAACGGAAACCGTTCAGAAAGGGGACGTGTTAAGCCCGGGCGAGTCCATTTTCGGAGGGAACTCGTCTAACGGGTGTGGTCGCTTGAATTTCTCTTCCATTGAAGTTAGACTGTATGCTTTTATAGCGGTCTAGCAGAATTCTAGTAACATTCTAATCACGCATAGTAGAGTCTAGACGACGCCGACTTTTTCTGACCTGTCTAAAATTTAGGACTCACATTTTTGCATACTTGTCGAATAATAATTGTCTAACAAATGGGATACAACACGCAGAATCCATCTTGCGAATAAGTTAGCGGGCTTTTGATTAGTTAATAAGTAGGCGTTCTTTGGAAGAGCGTACATTAGGGTTTTTTTCGCTTGCACATCATTTATTTGTAGATTATTTTATCACCTTTAGAGTTGATACAACATAACGATGTAGTATGGCAGACAATTTTTTTGCAGAGGCGTCGTATTCGCCAAAAGTGTTTACTCTGCGCAAATGCGAACAGAATGTTTTCCAACATAATTTATTCCAGGCATTTCACAAACGTTTCGTTCCGACTTCATTGTGTCGGAGGTTGTAATTCGGTTTAAAACCATCAGTTGCGTTGGGAAATATTTTACGTAATATTTGCAGCTGGTGAAAGTTTCTTTTAGTCTGTCTACCTCAATACATAGCAGTGTTAAATCTGACAATCAACGAAAATACGGGGAAATTGTATAGTGTATGTAAGTGTGGTGCATAATAAGAAAATTTTAAATTAAATACATACGAATATTACTAGACTCATATATTCTAGTACCTATATTAATTTTCATAAAAAAAAGTTTATTTATTTTGCTGAAGTTTATCAAGTTATTGACCGTGGTTAATCATTATATATACTTTATTGTCCAAAGAAAAAATGTTGCTGGCAAAGCTAGTAAATAAATATAACAAAAGACATAAATGAGCTATGAATATAGCTGGCGTTGAACCGGGTCATTACAACGCATTGGTCAAAGCGAAACAGACTGGTTCAAGTTTCACGATAGTCGTGTCACTAAATATTCTTCCAATATCTTGAATTTATTGGAGCCTCTGGAGATACCCTACATGTTATTCTATGATAGAAACATACATACACATTAAATATGCTAGGTTAAAAATGATCGGTATGAAACTCTGTCAAACTGTTGTAATAAAGTCTACTACTCAAAGTTTCTTCAACTATTTTTCTGTATTGATTGGTATCAATATTTGTCTCTTTAGTAACTCGGCAGATGGTCATACATCTTCACACCATTGTAAAATGAGGAGTCCTTGACCAGAGAGTTGCAAGGGATAGGTAATTTCAAATTGTTTTGTATGCTCTGACGAATTGTGATGGGTAACATCAAGTTTCATCAGATGTGTTTTAATCAAACACAGTGTCTCCAGAATAAAAAGAGCTATAACCGTAATTTTTTTTTATCTATTAACAGTTACCTGCATGGGTCACTAGGTTCAGCTTTACATAAGTTTCGTATAGCTCTCTTCTGTAATACAAATACAGACTCCAGCAAATTGAGGCTACAAACACCCCAAAAAGATATACCGTACCTTAACTGAGACTCTGCCAAAGCGTGTTATGCTGTTTTGGCAGTAAAAACTCCAGCAGTTCTCTAGCAATAACTCTCACTGCATAACTGCCGGTGGAACTTTTGCTTTTCATGTTTCAGATGTGAGTGTCAAATTTCAATCCACCGTCTATATACAGTCCCAGAAATTTAATACACTCCCTGTTCTCAATGATATCGTCAGCGAAAAGAGTGAATGTTCTAGACATAATAATGTTCATCAATTCTTTAATATACAAAAGGAACAATGTGGAATCGAGAACCGATCACTGTGGTACTGTTAACAAACTGACCTTTTTTGTATTTATTTCAGTACTGTTTGAACATTCAGTCGTTTTTACAATCTGACTGCGACCTCAACCACCGTACTGTTATTTCTCTATATTCAGAGATTTTCAGATTACGTAGCAGTGTTTTATGATCAACGCAGTCAAATCCTTTTATTAGGTCACTAAACACTACTGCAGCAGTATCACCAGCATCCATATTGGAAGGAGAATATTCCATCATGTGTGCTTTCGATGCTCTGGAATCTAAATTGATATTCCCTATAATGTTATGGAGAAGAAGAAATTTATTGCGTATTTTCTTAACTAGTTTTCCAATTATTTTTGCAATAGTAAGGATGAGAGATATTGGTCGATAACATGAAGGACCTTCTTCCATATGAAGGAATCACTATCGACAATTTTAGAAAGGCTGGAAACCTTCCATTTGTAGTGATACAAGAGTTTTTAGCGCCTCCATTGAAAGATTTTTAATAATTTTGATTGAAATTTCATCATAACCAGTTGTTGATTTATTCCTTATGTCACTAAAAGCTTCAAACAGGTCATCAATCAATCATCATCCAATTGGAGAGATTCGTTCGTTTATTGATTATTTGAGTGTTTATCAGTGTTATATTCATTAGTCACAGTTATTACATAACCTACCAACCACTCGTTCTGATATAGAACATGCAACTATACGACGGTCAACAGTACCTAGTAAAAATCAACGATATAAAAGAGTGTAAAAACCCTACTCAATATTACTATCTATTTTCGCTTTCCAAAATATCGTCTGACATAATCAACATATGAAGAAGAAAACTAACAATCATTTAAAAAAACAAAAAAGGTCAGTTTGTTAATCGAATGAAATGACAATTTACATACTGTACATGACCTACCAGTATAAGCCCCCAGACAGACATATATCGCTTCACCAAAGCTAATATTTTGGCAGTAGAGTATCTAATACAGTTATCATGTATGCGTTTTTACTATAATGAAAATGAGACCATTTTGGCAACATTTGGGGATCTATTTACTACTTACATCCTTAAGTTCGATACCTTATGCTATTAATAAACGACATTCTAAAAAGTATCTACTCGGATAGGTACATATAATCTATTCTAATCAACATGGTTTTTTTGTAAAACAGATCTACAGAAAACGCAGTTTTTGAGATTGTTAACCAAATCAACAACTGTTTCCCAAACCAACAAAAATGCCTAACTTTTTTTTTGGGTTAGGCCAAGGCATTTGATATTGTTGATAATATACTCCTTCAACGTTTAGCTGATACTGGTGTGAGGGGTGTTACTTTGGAAATATTTGAGTACTATTTGACTAATAGAAAACAAATTTTCCAATGTAAACGATCATCTCAGCGACCCACTGATAGTTACCCGGGGCGTACTCCAAGAAACTGTATTGGGACCGACCTTATTTCTAATATACGAAGAACATATTCAAAATGTATCATTTTAATGGTGAAAAAACTTCATCTGCTGAATACACAGATATCATTTTTGTTGGAGAAACGCGGGAAGAATTATACACCCAGGCTGTAATCGTTATATGGTATAATACTTTTACTGGAAAAAGGCCTCAGCCCAACCAATATAAAAGCTGAACTGGATTCTACTCTGGGTGAGTCTGTTCCTTCGTTTAGGACAGTAAAATATTGGGTAGCGGAGTTCGAACGAGGCTGTACGAGCTCCCAAGACGAGCGACGCAGCGACTCCAGAAATGGTGAAAAAAATTCACAAAACGATTGTCGAGACTGGTGACGAACTGGTTTATCAACAACAAAAATGATTAACAATAACACACAATGACAAAGGAAACATGAAAAAGAAAATAACAGGGTAACCTCGTGTAACTAACGGAAGTCTTTTCTTGATCAGCGAGAAGACTGAAGAGCGTGTTTAGTTTTCGGCGGAAACCCCGGCATAAGAAGTAGTAATTGGCCGAAATCCCACAACAGAATGAATGCATCGGCTAAGAAATGTGTTCGAAGTAACTCTCGAAAACTCATCACTGACAAAATGTTCGGGGTCATAAATATAGTCGAGAAGGGTCAATCACTTGTGCTCTAATTCCTTGTCTTAATCCCTAAAAGTATTAACAATGAGTACCTACTCGAAACATCCCAAGTGGTGTCTGTCGTTCTAAATATCCATCTGTTTTTTTCGACAATAAACTTTTGTTTCGAGAAAAGAGAGCATTTCAATTATTTGCGATGGATATTTTGGACGACTGCTCGATATCACAGTTATATCACAGAAAAATCAATAGAATTGAAATCAGGAAAAACCCTAGTCGGTACCCAATGAAAGTCAACTGAAAGTTCGTGGGCTAACAGACTTAGTAGGCATTTCAAAAAGTGCGGTATATCGATAGGTATCACCTGGAAATTTTGACAAGAGTAAGCTGTGTGCAAGATGGGTGGCGCGTTTGCTCACATTCGAGCAAAAACAGTGTCATGAAGATTTTTCAATTGAGTGCTTCACAGTTTCAAAGTTTCACAGCAACAAAGCAGAATTCTTGCGTCGTTTCATAACACTGGATGAAACATGGGTCATCCCTTTACACCCGATTCAAAAGAACAAACAAAACAGTGGCCTCAAAAGGGAGGTCCGGCTTCAAAGGAAGACCGTTTCGTCTGCAGGCAAGATCATGAATGCGCGTGGAATAATTTTCATTGACTATCTTATAAAAAAAGGTGAAACTGTCAACGGCGAGTATTATGCGAACTTATTGGAATGTTTGAGTGAAAAAATCAAGCAAAAACGGCCGCAGTTGGCTAAAAAAAAAGTATGTTTCATCAAGACAGTGTTAGTTAGCTACCAGTTAACAAATCCATTATCGCAATGAGCAAAATTAACAAATTAAAGTTTGAATTGCTACCTCATGCTCCCTATTCGTCAGTTTTAGCCCCCTCGGATTATTTTCTGTTTCCAAACTTGAAAAAATGGCTCAGTGGTCAAAGATTTTTCGAACAAAGAAAGGATAACTAATTATAACTGAAAATAGATTTCAGATACTTTTTAAATCTAAGGAAAGGTAACCTCAGTTTTTCAATATCATTGCAATGAGTATTGAAGGATCTGACAATTTTGCATAAAAAAGAGTTTTTTCCTGAATTGATTTTTCTAAATAGGGTTGCAAAGAGATCATGGTTTCAGAAGTCTCTGCAAGGTGTTGTAAGAGACAACAACAAATACTTTTTGAAAGTTGGACGGAAATCTCCATTGATTATAGAAGTGTCAGTTTTACTACACTGGAGTAGTATAGATTAAAAAGAGTTTTTGCATTTCTGAAATGTCTTGTATTTTTCATAATGAAACCCAATACACGATTACACATATTAACGGTCTTCTCAATGTCGGATTTAAAAATAATTTTGGACTCTATTATCACTCCCGAGTCACGTACTTCATTAACTGTTTTGATTGTGTGATTTCCTATTTTATATTGAAAATCGATGGGGTTACTATTTCTGGTGAAAGTTAATTTGTGACATTTACCGATATTTAAGTATAGGCTACCATTGTCACAGATTTCTGCAAATGCTTCAAGATCATTTTGCAATCTCTCACTGGACTGAATTTCTTTGATGGTTCGATAAATCTTGATATCATCGGCATATAATAAAAAGTTGGAATGTTGAAATACTTCAACAATATTGTTAATATAAATTATAAAAAATAATGGTCCCAAGTGACACCCTTGTGGTACACCTGATATAACCACAAAAGGTTCTGACTGGTAACCGTTAATATACACAACTTGATGTCTTCCTGATGCCTTAATTATAAAAACGATATCAAACTAATTGAACACCGCTGGGAAAAGTGTATAGAGCTGCGAGAAGATTATATAGAAAAATAAATATGTTTTTTTTTCCAAAATTTTTGTGTTCTCTTTCTTGAGTCTGGTACTTCTGAGGCCACCCCCGAATATCTATAATTTTTTTATGTTTTCTTTTGGTATATATAGAACTTAATCTACACCAAAGTTCTACATTTTTTTATTATTTGTATATTTAATAGGTTTCCATTTTTCAATCTCTTGATAGTTATTTGAACCAAATATTTATAAAAATTATAAACATAAAGGTCGACCACCTCATCAATACATTCATTAATGATTATATTGCCCCCAAGAATTTCCGACGAATCTCCATAACAGAGATGTACTGTCATCTAAATATTTAGAAATAAATTTTACTGCATTAACAATCATAGCCTGGAACCGCTGCAACCCGGTCCTTATCGACGAAAACCGGGGTTTTGGGAGGTATGTGAAAATGTTGCAAACAGTTGTTGGTGTTTGTTTAGGTTTTGAATAAGCTGGCATTCATGCCTGTAACGTTGTTCGTATAATCCCAACACTTTACCGACGGATGTCTGTTCTACGTGACCAAAGTGTGCTGGCATTAGAACAGTGAAAATAAACCACAAATGCATTCATCAACATTTATTAATAATATATGATATTTTTATATGCCAATCTTTTGTTTTAAGAGAATCCATGTTATTTATATCTTCAGGAAGTTTTTTTTGACACCGACATAATTATTGAGTCTTTGATCAGCGTGGATTTAGGGATGATTAATGATAAATTCATTGTATTTCGTGCAGTGCGATTGTTATTTTCATATAAAGATTTATTCTTGTAAATGAAACATGTAACTTCTAAAACGTAGATTGTGGTTAGTGTCAGTATTCCGTGTTTCAGGAAAAGAGGTTTGCAGAAACTCAACCTATTTACTTGGCACACATACCGCACCGCTCGCAGCAAAAATAGACTTTCAAAAAGTGCATTACTACACGAAGCCCAGAACTGAATTGCGTATCTCAAGTTTGACTCAATGAGAGCAAAATAGACATTTTTGCCGCAGTATAACCTAACTCTTTAGCTGCATACCTGAGGGCAAAACAGCCGGATGATAATTTTTTGTTTAGAATGTTAATATGATTCGTCAATTTCAAATTGGTATCTATGTTAAGAAGTACAAATAATTTTATATTGCTGTCAGATGATATAGAGTCAGCACCTACTTCTAGGTATATCCGGAAGAAAACATTTAAATGTAAGAAATTTTGTTTAATTCAAATTTTAACATAGAAAATTTGCGTCGCATCACGACTTGATTTTCTTATAGGTCTCATATAGGTAACATTTTTTCAAAACAAATTTACATTTTCATAGTGCCAAAGAGTGGTAGTGTCGTCGGCAAATAAAGTGAAGGAACCAGATATATCTACGAGGGAAAGATCATTTATATACAGAAGAAATAGATATGGACCTAAAACTGATCCTTGGGGTACTCCCCAACTAACTTTTATTAATCCGGATGTATCGTCAGGTTTATTCAGTTGGTTTCGTGCTGTCAAATATGATTTCATCCACTACTGTCTCTTATACCGCAGTAAGCGAATTTCTGCAGTAATAATGTGTGATTGACACAGTCAAATACTTTCGTCATATCACAGAATGCTGCCGCCACGATTTTACCTACATTGATGCTGTTGTATGCCATTTCTAGACAATTAAACATGGCATAGAAGTATTCTTGTTATTTCTGCATTCAAATTGTTCATTGCTGATTAATTTGTTTGCTTCAAGATATTTTATCAGGCGAATTTTTACGAGCTTCTCTTTCACTTTTCCTAAAGTCATGAGATATTGTATAATAGAATGGGGTGGTACTTTCAACAGTCACACAAATAGCACAGACCTCAAATTTGAAAATGATATTAAAAAAATAGACGTTTTTCAACGGATCATCTACACCAAGAGAATAATTAACCTAACGTAAGATCATTATACAGGGTCTTTCACGACGAGCGTTCGTTAGGAATGAATGGATAACGATTCTGAATAAAAACTTGAAATTTTGTATTAGTGGGTTTTACGAAATGGCCTTCTCAACTAAAGTATTTTCAACTTCCGGCCTCTTTCCGTTATACCAAAACTTGAGAGCAACTTCGTTATTTCAAATGGAACATCCTTATTTTATTACATTTTTAAATTTCTCAGCACATTTTAGGCTCACTTTGTATAACAATGCCTATACCCAAATTTGTTAGTTTTCGAGACATTAATTTGACAGTTTCAGCACCACTCCGAAAAAATCATAACTCATAGACATTAACAGTTGAAAATGTGACCTTTCGCAAAATCACACCTTAAGCATCAAGTCATGAACAGATCCATTGAATTTTCGAAAATAATTTACAAGATGGTCGAAATTTCCACCTAAAACATAACATCGAGGAAACTGATGAAACACGATTTTTTCAAATGGAAACCATACACTATTCTATTATATTCGGATACTACGAAAAAAAGGATATCAAATTCATGAAGAATGTCCTATACCTAAAATACACCCCTGGCAAGATATATCCGATTTTGGAAAATATTTTAAATTGATCAAAATAAAATACTATCAAAGAGATGAATTATATCTTTGTTTATTGATATCGAATACAGTAATTTTATTTTGTTCATATTTTTTAAGGTGGTTCATTTCATCAGATGTTCAAAGACCTTGCCGTTTTGTTCTAAACAAGAGAAATATATTCTTTTTTGGATACCACTATTGGTAGCTTTCTGTGTGGAGTCAGGAATCAAATTAATGAAAGCTCTCAGAACTCTTTGTTTCATGTTTTCTTTATCACTCACAGGATCCGCATAATCATTTTCTCCGATATATCCCCAGATGAAAAAGCCCAGTGGCGTCAGGTCTGGAGAACGAAGAGGAAATTTAAATGAACCATTGTAGCAAAGCCACTGATCTTGGAACATCCCATTCAACAACCCAGCAACGGTATCAATACTATGTGCAGGGGCTCCATCCATCTGATACCATAATTTGAAACGGTATTGTTCAGAAACATGCATGGATTCACCAACCATATTCCGAATTATATGCGAATATCTATCGCTATTTAAATTCTCTTCATAAAGATATAAACATAAAATTCGGTCTTTCTTTGTAGCTCAAAAAACATTGAAATTCCATGAATCCTGAAAGTTGGGCTGGCGAACGCGCTTTGGATTTTCTGCCGCCCAAAAATTACTTATATGGCGGCAAATTTGGCTTCATCTGTCCATATCATGTTCCTCATGAGCTCAGGGTACTCCTGTATCTTGATGAGAAACCATTCGCAGAATTCCACTTGTGCAGGTAAGTCGTGAGGTTTCAGATTTTGAACCTGGTGATATTTAAAGGGACGCCACTTATAATTTGATTAAAATCCGCTCAAAATTTGGGGAGAAATCAATATTTCATTTAGGAGTTGAAATATATAAAATATTCTTTCAGAAAAACTGAAAATGAATAAAAAAACAAAATTCATCACTTACATTGTTTTGTTTGTAATTGCACACCGCTGTGACGGTAAGGGGTCTCGTAACGGGTTGTCTTCTTTGTTTCAAAGGCACTATATCTTGAGCTCTGGCGGTCAGTTCTTGAACTCGATCGCCAAAAATGTTGAGTTCATCACGAAGGGCTTGCATGCCTTGCAAGAGTCGTTCTCCGACGTCCAAGCTGAATTCACCTTGACTGAATTCCGTGTTCATGATTTCATCTTTCCTGAAGCAAAGAATATTGCCCTGGTAGACTCATGTGTTTGTTTATACAGAGATAAACCGAAATGCATTGGATAAAAAAACAGTCAAATTATAGGATATAAAGAAAGAAACAATACATATAAAGAAAAATACATTTTGACTGCTGGAATAATTTTTTCAAAAAATAAATGAGATGATATATCCTCAGTTTCACTTACTCTTTGAGCCATTCTTCTGTGGTTTGTATATCTTTGAAAAACTGCTGGTATATCCGGGTATTTTGCAGATGCTTCTCGAGGCAGTGGGTAAGCTGTAATAACCACGCCCATTGGGCATTCATAGCCGCCATGTGGGCTTCTATGGCTTTGGTAGCAGGATGGTTTTGGAGGACTAGATTTTCGCCTCTTTCTAACACGGCACTGAATTGTATTTCACGTTTTTCTAATTCGCTCATTAGATGCTGAAAAAAAAAGGTGTGTAAATTGAAAGAGGTATATTTTTAGGAGCGATTGATATTTCGGAAAAAAGGTTTTGGTTTTCTACTTCTCCATCTTCATACAGAAATGTGTTGAACTTCCAAAGACAGGTCAAAAGCAGTTGATTTCAAAATAAACTCTTTACTAAGATGAGTAGATCTTACAAAGAAGTAACTATCAGAAAAGAGGAAATACTTCTGTAGAAACTACTTTTATATGAACATTGAATTATACAAAAAACCTTTTTCCTCCTTTTTACTCCAAACAATCGTTGTGAAATTAAATCAGATATCATTTACAGGATTACTACACAATATATTTGTTTGAAGGTGGTTGACAATGTTTCGTGGTGTATTACATCAGTTCGGACTTCCATTGTCTAATATAATATAAATTTATTTGAAATCCCTGAAAAAAATAAAACGATTGAACGAAAAAACAATTTTACTAAACACAAAAAACTGAAATTACAAGGAAATAACATACAAGCTACAAACAAAAAATTAAAATTGAAATATTAATAAAAACTGAAAAAATTTTCAGAATATTTTCCAGTTTTTATTAATATTTCGTTTAATCATTTTATTTTTTTCAGGGATTTCAAATCATTTTATATTATATTAGACAATGGAAGTCCGAACTGATGTAATACACCACGAAACATTGTCAACCACCTTCAAACAAATGTATTAATGGTCCTGAATGAATACATGTAAGGAACTTTAGAAAAAAATTGTACATCATGTAAGTGGTAACCATTCTGTTTGTTGTTCAGTATAAATAAATTTCTATTCTATTTTATCTTTCATAGTGTCAGCGAGAAATTCCAATTTCCAAGACGTGGGATCAGAAATCGCGTCCCAATCATCCTGCACACACCAGCGAGTCGCGCAACCTACTCCCATACAATATTTTCGAAATTTCATTAAAAATTTAATATGAACCCTCTCTCGCCTCTGCTCCAGCACATGCACGGAGACATATTCGGTTGATTCTTTGCAGCCGCAGACCTCAAACGATCCCCCAAGTTGGATGTCGAGCCAGATGTTACACCCGAAGTGTGGGGTTTGCTTTTCTACATTGTTGCGGTTCCTGTGGCGATGCCGACGCTCCTGAGAGTACACTCCTGCCGCTGTAATTGTTGGTTTACATTTCACAGCGAAACAGTCAACGACAAATGTTACTATCGCATAATAAGCGTGACGTTTAATATGGCAGTTCAAAGGGTGATAGAGTGAACCTTTCGGTAGTTAATACTCGAAATTAATATTCCGAATTCGGCATTATGAAACGAAACTGCCGATTTAGGGTAACAGTAGGTATGTTTAAGGGATACTCTTCGGTAGATTGAAAGTCATTAAAGTTCTCTGGTTAATAGTTCCTTTTGGAAGGCCATATACGAGGGCCATCCCAGGAGTATCCGGCCCCACAAAAAAAAACTAAATATTTCGGAGAAAAAAAATTATTTTATGTTTGTTTGTTTGTAACTTTCAAGCTTGGCATCTGTATTTGACAGAATTATCGACATCATTGCTTGATCTATTCGCGGGCAGATTGCGTTGTACGTAACCTCCTTCATAGGTTGTTCAGAAGAAAATCGAAATAAAATGGATTTTGAGATTTGAGTATTAGCGAAATTTTGTACCACAGATAAATATTTAGATATTTGAATATTTTCAATTACCCGTGAGTTAGTATGAAAAAAGTTTTGAAAGAAACGAAAGATTCAAAATCTAATTCGATTATTTGAAAGCAAACCACAATATGGATTTCACCAATGACTACGTTATCGTAAATTGTACACCTAAAATATTCAGTTACTTAATTATTTAAAAAAATCGGAAAATCAGAATTAAGGATCTTGACATACATATCAAATCAAAAGTTGGAATCGAAAAATAAAATTATTCATTAAAAAATATCCATTAGTATTTTGAATTAAACTTCAAATCAAAACATCAAGAATGAATTGTTTTCTGAAATTATTACTGCAAATTTCCTCTTTTCACAACTGTTCGTCCCTTGTTGGAGACTTACTATATATACTACCTGCATCTCAGTATTACTATAGAATTTCAAGAGCTCAAACTTTATTATGTTGTTTGGGAGTAATTTTACATTCGTGCGCCGTCTGTTGCAGATTTAGAATACTTGTGGCTAGAACTTAACAAAAAAATATTTTTGACAATAAACTGGACTTAAAAGTGAAAAAAATAAATATAGTTTAAGAAATATAAGAAACACACTTTTATAGCATATGAAACTAAAAAGTTAAAAATAAATATAGTTTTATAAAACTAAAAAACACTCTTTTGAAGAACATTGAACTGAAAAATTGATTTTTCTTTCAAATAAGCTTAAAACAATATTGAACGAAAAATACTAGTATTATTGTGGAAAAAAGCGTGGGCACTTTGTGCCATATTTTTTGTATATCAAGCGCCCATCGCATTTTTCACGATAATACTAGTATTTTTCTTTTGTTATTGTTTTAAGCTTATTAAAAAAAATATTTTTAATTTTTAGTTCGATGTTCTTCAAAAGCGTCTTTTTTAGTTTTTCAAAACCATATTTATTTTTTACTTTTTAATTTTATACGTTATAAGACGTGTTTCTTAGTTTTTTTAAACTATATTTATTATTTTTGTTTGAAGTTGGTTGACAATGTTTCGTGGTGTATTTGATCAGTTCGGACTTCCATTGTCTAATATAATATAAATTGATTTGAAATCCCTGAAAAAAATTAAAAGATTAAACGAAAATAACAATTTTAC
>WOGP01002998.1:0-15808 GCA_015342065.1 Leptinotarsa undecemlineata | reverse complement strand
AGTTTGAAAATGTCCATATAGGACGAAACTGCAGTAACGTTAGTTACAATTAAAAGTGGTAAAAAACATAGAAATTTTCATTTCTCTTTTCATTATTGTATTGAAGTTGTTTAAACAAAGTCATAAAAAGGTTCCTCTTGGATTCTTGTTATCCACAACCCGAGATAACTTATATGATCTTGCAAATGGTAAAAATAAAAAAAACCGGTATCGGCTGACCTAATTGAATAATTGAACAATATCTTCTCGATTTAGGAAATTCGAATCAACTTAGTTTATTTCGAATGACTTCGATAACATTAACATTTATTACATATGTTGGAACATTCATGTTTAGTCAGTTTGAATCTCGGCAAACTATAATTGAATGGTTCTAACATACTTTATAAGTATGTTAGGAAAGGAGTTTAGTAGAGAGTGTTTTGGAAAAATAATTTTACATTAGTTTATGTCGACGATATGATAGCCTGTTTCACAGGAACATATAGACAATACCGGCCAATTTTTAAATACATCAAGTCTATTCGTAATAGAACTAGAAATCGATGATTCGATGAACTTTTCAGATCTCACAATTACAAAAATTAACAATAAATACGATTTCACAATTGATCATAAACCAATCTATACAAACACAACTATAAACAGCCATTCTAATCACCCACATCAACATAAATTAGCAGCAAATTACCATAGTATGATACGCTGATGAAACAAATAGTAGGAAATAACAACTTCAACCCGAATTTAATTCATCACACTTTACAAACAAGCCATTACCCAGGTATACCTAACGTGACCATACGTCCTGGTTTGGGCGGGACAGTCCCGGTTTCAGGCAATCTGCCCCGGTGTCCCCAGTTTTGCAAGCAGACCCAACGATAGTCTAAAATTTATTTTTTGCTTCTGTTGACAAGCAGAATGTAAAAAATGCGGCGGCTGAGTTTTATAAAACAAGCAAAGAATACTTAGAGCAGTGGTGTCAATTCAGCACAGAACTGGAAGTATATGAATGGGCAAACTTAACAAAGGTGCCTACGTGGGAAGAGGTTTAAAAAAATCTCTTTAAAATCTATTTTTACGTTAATCAGCTGTCACCCCCATACGAACCACAACTCTCAGAAGTTGAGAAACTTGTGCGAGCTAAAGACTAACTAGGTCTTACCTTTTAACGTGTGATTCCTAACACGGTGCAGAAAGTAATGGATTTTATGATCATGCAAGGGTTTATTAGCAGCAGCCAAGATACGAAAGTTTTTGATGAGTTTACATTCATTTCTGAAAATCGTTCGGTTGAATTATTCCAGCATTTCCGTACTAACAACCTTCATTTAACAAACTTTTTCATAATTATCGAGTACGTTATGTGTCTGCCTGGTAATAACGCACAAGTCGAAAGAGTTTTTCCCAAATGAACAAAATATGGACCAGTGATAAAATACAGTTGAGTGTCGCAGTACTGAAAGCTATTCGGATCACGAAAATAAATATAAATGAATCATGTACTGAGGTACACACGTATCTAAAAACAAGACCCGATATTTAAAAAAATTGTTCAGCCGACAAATACAAAAATATGGCTTAGAAGTCATGCCACTACTGGGGGCTTAGTTAGTAAGTCATGCCAATTTAAAAATTTTGTGTTTAGATCTTTCATTATTTTGTATTATTCTATCTTCTATAATAAAATACTTGTAAAACACTAAAAAAAATGTTATTATATATTTCCGCAGATATGTGCCGCTCTGACAAAATAAATAAATGGTCACGTTAGGTATACCCTCACTTTGAATACCTATAATACTGACACGATCCAAACACTCACATATAAACTAGGAAAACATCAGATTAAATAAAAAGACAACTGAATAAACAAAATATCAACATAGCATATTAGACTGGTAGCATATGGGTAGACATATGAAGAACAAAACGTCACCATAGACGGAAAGACGGATCAAGTGTCTACAAACTAACATGCGGAAAGATTTCAAAAAATTTCAAAACGAGAATGTCTATGCATAAAAGAAGTTTTGAACTGAATAAGACCAATTCCACCTATGCGTGCCATCTTTTGTAGAATCAGGTGAACTTGCAGAAAGCAAACTTTTTTACTCTGATATCATTGATAGGCACAATGTGCAAATTACTAGGAAAAATAATGAATGAAAGACCATTCAGAGCAATAATTAGCATATACTTACAGAACAATCAGGATTTCAATCTTGTACATTCATCTGAACAATATAATGGATCTATAGAGCAACATCTAAGAAGGTTTCGCTAATGACTAAAAATTGATCTACTCCAATAACTATTAGGTTGATGCAGTCATTGAATGAGAAAAGGTGTGCTCTGTTTCATTTGTTCTTATTTACTTCCAAATACTTCAAAAAGAGTACTTCTCCCAACTCGTCATGGAAATTCTTATGTTTGAGACGTTCAAAAGTAAATTCTATCAATCTTTTGAATGTGGCTTGAAGCATTGCACCATTTGACACAGTTCATTTCAAGTTACCAACAACAAATTGTGACTTGGCGAGTGTTGTCCAACAAAATTGTATCAATATAATGGTCAATGAATAACTATCTTTTAATTCAACGTTATTCAGTCACTATATTTCACACTACTTTTCCTAGCCACCATTATAACTGGAAGAAACAAAGGACTAGTTTCCTTGATTACTTCTTTTTGTTTCGCGAATTGAATCCTCCTTCAATTTATTGAAGTAGCCAGACGGTTCAACGTGCGTGCTTTGTTCACTCACTGAAATTGACGAATCGAACGATCGATTTTCTCTTGCTATCGTCCAACCCGTGTTAGGAATCACACGTTAAAAGGTAAGACCTCGGTTTTTCTTAGCTTGCACAAGTTTTGTAGGGATGCGACAGCTGGTTAACGAAAAACAGATTTTTTTTTAACAGAACAGATTTATAGGTTTGGCATCACTGATATTCATTCGAAGCCAAATTTAATTTATTTATTATGTGGGAACGTTCCGAAGAAAGAAAAGAAGTAGAGTAATAGAAAGCCCAAAACTTTTTCCCAAAAATTAATCATTCCTAAAAATATAATCCTTCCAATATATAATTTTGTGTAATATAATTTTAGGAATTCTTATGAAACATAAAGTGAAACATTTGAAATATAATCTAAAATTTATTGATTGAAATAAAACAATGAAAACTTTCATGCTTTCGAGAACTCATACTTGGCAGTAACATATGGTCGATTGACAAAACCCTCCATATGGTGAGCACTTGGAGTTACATTCTGAAGGTGAGCAGAGTGGTGGGTCAAAAATCGAAGGGTCTGGGAAACCTGTAAAAACAAAAGAATGGTAATGATATTGTAATGAATATAAAGCCGGCCCTGACCGATATCTTGACCAGCAGACGCATGACACACCGAGAACCGTAACGAAAAGAATAGATTAGTATCGAAACCGCTAGAGGTCTCTAGAATGTTCGTTACCAATATAAAAGCTCGGGTCCTCGCTCAGAAAGGGAGTCTGTAGGTAGAAAGTGAATCGTGCGTTTAAAGGAAGTATTATAACCGTGAAAATAAATTGAGCGTTAGTTGTTAAGTGTTGTATATAAATTAGTTGTGATAGTGAAATATTGTGAAGAATAAATTTGTTTAAGACAGTTAATTCTTTAATTCGTTACAATATCATCTTAAAGCAGTTATATATGGAGTATTATGTTTAATATTATTGGAAAAGAATAAACAATTGCAACATTCCTTGAAATATGATTATATCGTAACCAGCGTATCAAATTATGAAATTTTCACCTTTAATATCTTCCTTTAAGAAAATAATATGAATAATGAACGTGAAAGAGAGTCGAGCGGCGCATTATTCTGAAGGATTCCAACTCTCTTCCTGATAGTTTTCCAATTCATTATTTTTTGAACAGCAGTTCCAGAACAATTGCCTTCGAAAGTAACAATAACTTGTCTTAACTGGGGGTAAAATGGTAAACATGGTTTCCATGCAAATTATTTGAAAACAAATGATTACTATTTTACTGTTTCATTATTTTCTGAAAAAATGATCTATTGTTTTGTTCAGCTCGGAAATATTCAGCCCTTAATGCATATTTTTAATAATAAATTGAATCGTAGCTTGTTTGTCGCAGTTCGTTTTCTTCAATTCATGTTGAAGAAAAATGTTGGATTATTTGTAAATGACGAAAACCACAATCATTTTCTTCAATTATTATATATGCGAAACCAAAAAAAATCATTCAAAAAATCAATCTCGCCTGATTCCGTATACATTTTGATAATTACTGAGACACCAGGTCTTGCGAAAGTACAAATGCCTATTTTCCAAATTCTTGGATCCATCCAGCAGAATATCGCTAAATGATCACAGTTGAAATCAAAGCATTCGTAATTCAAAACAGCGATGCCGACTAGTTGCCTTGTGAAAGTTTTGGGAAAAAGTAAACGAGAGTCTCGTTTGGCGATAATATAAGTGAATAATAAAATTTTCGGAAATGGCAAGTTCTGGATACGGTGGAAAACTTTTTAAAAATTGGTTCGATAAAAGCCTGAATTGAGATCTTACTTGAGAATGTGAGAAATGAAGTGAAAATATATAATTTCAGGTGATTTTGAGAAAAGAAAATAATTTAGTGAAACTATGTTGCACCCTCCTAATCTTCTGCCAAACATTTTTTTTAGTGATGAACAATTGTTTTAATATCCATGTAAAAAACTAAATAAACTCAAGGCATTTTTGAAGAAGAGCACATTCAACGGCAATAAAAAGTTATTGTTCAGATGGACATTTTCGAAAATGTCATTATTATTTCTTTATAACAACCTTTTATTTCACTTGTAATGTTTGTCAGTAGGTATGTTTGTTTGCTTCAAATCTTGCTACTGAATTTTGCCTCAACTGATTGAGATGAAATTTTACATTCGCATTTGGGGTACGACAATGGATGATTAACAGAGTGACGTCATTTCACATCTAATATGGCGGACTTCCCAAGATGGAGACTTTCTGTTGAGTATTGAATGAAAGAATTTGCTGAAAAGAATCGAAAAAATTACATAATGTCACTTTGAATCCAATACGACGATTCCCAAGTGAGATAACCTTTTTTTAAGCACCACCATGTAATGAATATCAAATGAATCGAGTTTATTCAATGAGTAAAGGATGAATATTTAATTACCTGTAACAGCAATGACGAAAGAGATTAGAAGAAAAACAAATATTGTGAGTCTCATGATCAAAACTTTTCAAGTAAGCAAGATTATTTGTACTGAATGCGTTTATATTTATATTGAAATCCGTTCGAAAAATAAGGAAAAAGTTACCTCTTGAATTCTGGTTGTTTACACTCCGAGATAACCTATATGATCTTGCTAATGGTAAAAATAAGTATCGACTGTATGATTGAACTTCTTGTTTTTCCCTTGACTGAATCAAATCTCAATGATTTGGAGTATTTCAGTTGATTTAGTTCAGTTCTAGTTATGTCGATGAAAATGATAGTAACAGTTCTCAGACATGCTAGAAAATTAATATTCACCTCTCTCAATGATCATACATAGTGAAATCTGGCAAATGCCTGCCGGAACATAATTAAGTTTCTGACAAATACCAGGAAACTAAATTTTGAAATAATCGGCAGCTGTAGTTTTTTTAATTATTTTCGACATATTCCGCTATCGATAGAATCACGCAGGCTCAGTCAGTCGAACAGTTTTCGTCGAAATAACAATAGAAAGAGATGAATACTCAATCCACCTTTTATTCTCTAGGCTGCCAAAGTCGCTTGTGATCAAATCAGGCGGGTGAAACTTCATTTATCTGAGCAATGTTTCATAGAAGGTCTACCTGTGTTTTATAAAGCAATGCAAGTTGCGGAGGTGTGTACAACTTTCTAGTTCGAAATATTGTTTTAGTTTTTGGAAAAGCTGTCTTCGTTGGAAAAGAGATATTTTGGCTTCCTACTTCTCCATCTTCAAACAAGAAATTGCGCGAATCTTTCAAAATAAACTTTTTACAAGTATGTGTAAGAGATGCAAAAAACTGATTCTTAGACACAACCTTGAAGAGAACGCCCTCACGAAACAACTACTTCACTTTCCCGTGGTTGCAAGGTACTAACTGCCTGCCAGTCAAGATACACTCTCCTGTTTCTCTTAGGTAACCTGTAACCATCCATGCCGAGTGAACGGTTCTGAACTCGTACCCAAGGACCAAATTTTGGAATATTCTCTACGGCAGTCAAAATGGTATACTGAATTGGTAGATTGGTAGATATAGCGGGATATTCAGTATACAAGATTTTCACCTTAATGACCGAAACAACCTACCCGTATGACGGTATCAGTAAATCAGCTGTATATGACGATATATCAGATTCGGACATGCAGGGCTTTTTCACTTCTGGTTTGGGTGAGTATCTGCGAAAGTTGCCTCCTGGCTGCACTACCTAGCCTTCTAGCTTCGGTAACAGAATTAAGATGAGTTTTTGCACTCCATCAGATTTTTCGAAGTATTGGAGTCACTTGGTTAACGTCCTTCTCACCTGTAAACTCAGGATCGGATTCTTTGGTTACTTTATGATCCATAAGAGGCCCCAAAAAAAGTAGGCCCAACAAGGCAGAGTTCCGCATTACTATGATTAGATATTTTACGATAAGAGAGCTCCCGGTATCTCGAATGTTCTGTTAGTGGTACTGAGTCGACTCAGAGTCATATATCCATTCGGTAGGGATAAAAAACTTTACTTCACCTGGCAGGATTATCCAAACAACACCTGCTGCGGGACATCGTCATTCCAATACCGTGAATATGATAATATATTTCAGTATCTCATTTAACACTACAAATCAACAGAGGTAGCTGAAAGAATCGCGTGCATTGACATTATTGTGTCAGGTTTCATCAAATTTACTGTCTCAGCTTTTGTCTCACGTCAAAATTCTGTTATGTTCTTGTGAAAAACAATTTCTTCAGGAAAGTTTATCAGAAATTGATGAAATGAAGAGTATTGAAGGGACGAATGATGAATAAATTGAATAATTCACCGCAAAAATCAGGATTTTTTTTTACAAAACTCAGGACGTGAAGGAAAAAACCCCTAAAGAAAAAAAAAGAAAACTAATCATTTAAAAAAATACGAAATTTGAGATTCAAATACGATTTATAGAAAAAAAAAAATTAATAAAACCGCTAGAAATTTATTGAAGTCATATTGATGAATGTAACGATGAATCTATATCAAATCATTCGATAAATTTTGTGATTCAATCCACAATTTTCAAACAAGAGTATATTCCGAAAACTTCATATAAGTAATCGTCACACTACTTTTTGAAAAATATTTGACTATAAATCGATACAACTATATGAAAGATCTCTATAACAATTTTTATATTTTTCAGATTGTGGAATGTGAAAAAAAAACAAGAAGCTTTGATGGAAAAGTTTCCCAACCCATGCTTTCCCCGGTAGTGCACTGAAATAGAATCTTCCCCACATGGTTACTGTGTGCAGAAGTTAGAATCTCGTCTATCCACCCACACTCATTCCTGAGTGGACGTCAACCTGTTAATGGGCACTTCAGCAAGATTGACATGTGACCTACTGCGGTCGAAAGTCAGCCTTTGGGTGCTTGTACTTTCTCCATCTGTTATATATTATTCAACGTGACTTTACTGAATGTAATTTTTGCATGGGGCCCCCTTAAACTAACCGGAGGAAAGTCTAATGTCGCTGAATCACAAGATCTGCCGAAAACATCGCCGCTGTCTTTGAGAGTGTGCAGGATAATTCGTAGCAGTCGATTCAGACCACAACTTGACGAATTTTGTATTGTGACTTAGGCCTATACACGTACAAAATTCAAGTGAGCTAGGCATTGAAGGTAAACGATCATAGAGGTATGTTCGCTGAATGAATAGGTACGTGAACAAACAAAGATTGTCGAATTTGGAACGATGCATCTCGTCACTGTTTGGTGTGCATTTTGGGCTGTCGGCGTCATCGGTCCATATTTCTTTGAGAACGATGTTGGCCAGGCCATCACTGTTAACGGCGACTACTATAGGCCGACAATTACCAACTTCTTTAGGCCTAAATTGAATTATCTGGAGACCGACAAGATGTGGTTTCAACAGGACAGCGCTACATGTCAAATTGGATATTCTGCATAAGCGATTTGAGGGCATGGTCATCTTACGTGGAGGTGATATGAAGTGGCCACCGAGATCGTGTGATTTGACCCCATTGGACTTTTTTTGTGGTCGCTGGTATATGCGACCACAGCAGTCTTCAAAGCCAACAATAATCCATGCCATTGGTCAAATTTAGCTTGATGTATGCGCCAGAGTTATGGAAAATTGGACGTTTCGAACGTGCTCCACCTAGAGAAGCTGTGGCGTACATTTGAACGATGTATTATTCTACACATAATGGCATCAATTGGTATTCCAAATGAATAGAAAATTTCGATGATATCTCACACACACTTTGTTTTATTCTCACTTGAAGACAGGAAGCACTTAATAAGTAATGCTACATATGGAGTTGACGATCCGTTTTCAGGCACATGATACCTGGTTGCCCTGGTGTCTCTATAAAGTCCCAGTATATAGTCAATCTATTCAATTTCCCCAGTTTCCTCAGATCCTCATGACATTATCAGATCAGCCTGGGTGTCTGTAAAATTATTGATCTGCTCATTTTATTGTGGCCTTATTTTGTTGTAACAATCAATGTTCCATGCGCATTGCAATATTGCATATCCTAGAACACTGATGTGTACTGCCTGTATACCAAATTTTTCTGCCGAGCATATTCTCGGAATTACTGTTCATTCTGTACTGTTTGCGTTCTAAGACGTTAGCCGCGTAGTTCGTCTCGAACATGTATTTTGGTAACATGTGGTCCGACAACATGAAGATGATCATCTCTTCATATATTCTGAAATTTCTGATAACCCCACCGACCTATCCGATGAATAGGTCGGTGCAGTTTTATCTGAATTGACTTACTTTTGCATTCACATTTATCATGAGATGTATATGAGTAATTTTCAAGAATATCTCCATTGCAGCTGTTTGGGTAGTTTTCATTGTTCCCGTTATTCCCAAACATGCAAGTCTTTGCACCCTGCTTAGTTTGTTAGTAGCAGTCGCTTGTTTTATTTTTGGTCACCACACCATAAATGCATATATTATCATGGGTTCAACCACCATGATATACAGCAAATACATTATGTCTGGTTTCAGCTCCCATGTCCCATAGGTGCATATGGCCAGCACCATTCCTACCTTCGCCTTTCACCCATTTCTAGATGTTGCTTTCAGGCCAGCAGAGGATTTGGTCTGAATATTAGATATTTGACATCCCATGACAGCTGCATCTCTTCACGTCGAAGTTTTAGAGGTCCTAGGCCCTTTGAATTAGTTCTTTTGATGAATATTGTTCTGGCCGATTTCGTTGAGCTCATTTTCATCCCTTTTTCTTCGGTAAATCTGGTTATAATATTCAGGGCCTGCTGCTGCATGCGTCCCGTTGCTATATTATTGAATTTGACTTAGATCAGGATGACCGAGTCATCAGCATAGCCTAGTACTTCATATCCCTCATGGTCCAGAAGACGTAGTAACCCGTCAATTACAAGGTTCCAGTGGGGACCAAATTCTCCTCTGAGGACAACCTCTTGCAACCCGTGCCACTACAGTTTTTCCCATAGTGGTACTCTAAGTATACACTCAATCCACTTGTATTTCGAGTCGTCGATCCCTCATCTCCACTACGCCCAATTGATTGATTCTAGGAACGTATTATCGAATGCACTCACAATAATATTCAAGAAAGAAGCTGAAATTACTTTCTTGTTTCTGTAAGTATATTGTTTGTTGACATACCTAACTTGTACGCATATTGGTTTCGACGTTGTGGTCTGTTCGCCAGAGCCATGTATCTAATATGTCTGCCAAGCAGTTTTTCTGAAATTTTTTCATGTAAATGACATAATACTGATTGGTCTCAAGACCTTCGCCGAATCCTATCCATTTTTCTCAGGTTTGGTATTGAGGTGACGCTGATCAGACACCATGTTTTGGGTATATATCTCAGAGCCAGACTTTCTCTGAGAAATTCAAACTGTGTTTTTAAGTAAAAGTTTCAATCCTTTTTGCAGCATTATTGGATAGAGTCCTTCTGGTCCCGGCGACTCATATGGTTGAAATGAACTTACAGTCCATTTGATCTTTTCCAAATCTACCACTCTCTTTGCCAAGATCCAATTCTACCTGGACGTCCTTTTATGTACTTCCAATTCTCAATTTGTTTGGTACTCCGGTGATAAATTGGTAATTTCTGAACTGGGTAAGTGCACCCGAAAAAGCTCTCTTATCTTCTCTCCTGCTGTTTTTGTGTACTCCTCGGTATTTGTTCTGATTCTCAGGTTATTAATATGGCTTGCGATTCTTTTAAAAGTATATTGTACAGTCTGACGGATAATTGGGTCCGTTCGACCTCCTTGCATTGCCTCCCAATGAGCCTCTCTTGGATTCTCTTAGGGCTGCTTTGTTACATTCAATTAGGGATCTTTTGACTTGATATTTTGTATTGATGATTACACAAATATATTATGGTAAGTAATCTCGATGAATGGCAAACAAATGTATGAATGATGTTATCTAAAGTTTAATTCGATAAAATGAAATGGAGCGAACCATCTTTCGTTTGAACTTTACAGAGAGTCTACTAGAAAATGTTTCATTCGAAATTTGGTTCTAATACCACAGTAACATCCCAAGATGAAATTTCATAAAATGATATATAAAATACAAGACGAATGAAAAAATTTTTGAAAATTTCACAAATGAGTCCGGCAATAAAAGAGTAATACGTCGCAATATCCTTCAAATGGAAAACATTGTGAGTTACACGCTGAAGGGGAACACAGTGATCTCGATTGGTCCGGAAAACCTGTAAATATGAAAAAATATAATTATTTCTACCCCAGCTAAATATTCGACTGAGAAATATATGGTAATGATACAGATCTTTTTCATTGTTAGAAGTGGAATCTAACCAGTCTTCAGACAGTGATATTAGTTGGTGAAAGATTTTAGGAAATCCCATTCACAAGGACGCCATTCACTAAATGAAAGAGTTTCTTGAAAATTCAGTTCAAATTGCATTTAGCTGAATATGGAAAAAGAGCAGCTACTCGTATAGTTCACAACATAATTATGACCCATAATACTATAGCTTAGCCTAGTTGTCCGAAGTATTTGTTCGAAAGGACCATTTTCCAAACCTTCTCCGATGTTTCGGACTTTTAAATTCCCTCGTAATGTTCGAGTCTATTCGTGAGTTTATAACTTTTCTGACTAGATGTAAGTCGAACATCTACGAACACGAAGTGAACACGAAAAAATAGCGTTCCCGAAAGTTTCTCAGTTGCCATAGATATTACAAAAAAATATGTCATTGGATGGCACAAATGACGTACCACCAAATAATTTAATTACAGGGGAAACGAAAAAAAAAGGGTTCAGGAGAAGAGTGTTCTAACATTTGCTTACCACAAATTAATTTGCCAACATTCAATGGTAATTACGATACATGGTTAGAATTTAAAGATACCTTCGAACTCATGAAAATTCTGCCATTAGAGGTATCAAAAACATTTCACTATTTAAGATCAGTACAAATAATTACCAAGTTGCTTGGAAATTATTGACAGACAGATTTGATAATGAGAGATTATTAGAATTTTAGAATTGAGTCAATTTCTGAAATATTTAAATCAAAGGAAAAGAACTCAAAAACGAAGTTATATATAAAAATGTAACAATAAATAAGTCAGTTTCTTTCATTTTGTGTAAAAAATCTCACAAAATTTACGTAGCAAAAATAATTGCTGAATCAAACAAGTTGCGTCATTGTTTTGTTTGAAACCAAATCATTTTATTTGAAGGTGATTGACAAATTTTCATGATCAATTCCATCAGTTCGGACTTCTATTGTCTGATATTATATAAAATTATTTGAAATCCCTGAAAAAACTGAAAAAGAAGAATTAAAAATTGAAGAAGAATAAAAATGGATAGCTGAAAAAACAATTATATTAAGTAAAAACCTTAAATGAAACAATAGTGAAATAAAGTACAAGTCAAATTGAACAAATTGAACAAAAAATAAATAAAATAAAATTCAAAAGTTAAGAGATTCCAAGCCAACTTAAACAAACAGTTCATTCGTGTTTACGTTGTTTCCACTGTTTCATATCAGATAGCAAAAGTGGCAGTCTGCGGCGTGGCAGGAAATTAGTATGTGCTCTGCCACTAGGATGTGAATTTCCGTCTATAAAATAATTCACTTCAAAGTTGGCTTACCATGGTACATTTTACTCAATTCAGTGAGGTGGTAAGTCTGCGAAAACTTTTATCGAATAGTTGAGCAACATAAATGTGTGCCTTGGAAAGCCACACAACGCATAAAAGACATTATCCTGTTTCTCTCAGGTATATCCTGAAATGGGTTGGCCAAAGTGATATACATTGTCCGCCACTCGCGATGAAACACCCCATTTTTACGGTAAAATATATTAGGGGGCAAAATAGGCTCAAAATTCTTTCAGATTCGTGATCAGGACTATCAACGTACTCGAATACACTTTTCTCCTGAAACAATTTCAGTCCTGAAAAATCCGAATTTGTCTCACTTTTCATTGAAACACACCCATATCTTCCGTAATGTTCAAAGTAGAACGATGAAACTCCCTGAACTGAATTTCAATCTACCTAGAGATTATACTTTACATCTACTGACACTTTAGAAAGACCACATATACGCGGGCTTAATACACAGGTGAATCACACTTTAATCATAAAATATAAAATTATATTTAACTTACTGATAGTGTGTTGTACTGTGATTTTGCTTTCTTTGCAAGTGGCTGCCCACTTTCATTTTCTAAATTATCACCTCAAACATATTTTATTTTGAATTATTTATAACATAAATTATTTAGTAAAACATAGTTTATGTATACTGTAACACGCAACTATATAAACTATAGGTATCCGAGCTCACTGTGGCGATATAGATAGCGTAACGTAGAACCAGTGGGAAGGGAATCGCACAGTCGCTTGCGTCACCACGGCATGCATCGTCCCGGTTTTACCTGCGGCTATAGGGTATCAAAAAATACTCATAAAAATATACAATACAACTTTTTCTTTCTGAAACACATAACTAGTATTCAGTTTTTGTGAAGTTGGTGATTTAACAACGAAATATCAAGTGAGCTGTTTGTGAATAATATCGAATACACTGACCTAACCATCATGTGTATCATGTGTAGCCTTTATTCCGTGGCGATCTGACCAGAACTACCAAGTGGGACTGGCTTCTGTAGATGATTCCGTGTATTTGCGTTGTTTTCTACAACCTGCAATTAAGTTTTGCTCAACCTTCTACTTGGTTATAATGTATCTACTGATGACAGCAAATGACCAAAAAACACGTATCAGTACGTAAGGTACCTGCAGGTATTATGGCCATGCTAAGGCATTTTGTGCTGTAAGCTGGAAGCTTCACTGATATTAAACATTTTCTGGTCAAGGTAATTTTCTTCAAAGATTTATCAATTTATAACTAAAGAAAAATTGCAATTCCAAAGTAAACAGAAAAGTGCACAACGTCATGTCAGCCTGTTGTCGGTCTTCAGCACATAGCTTACAAAACCATGATTCTATATTTTTTAGCGTTTTAAATGTTTATGTTTTTCTTTTCTCACCAACCAACTTCAGATATTGGATGCCCTTGGACGTTTTTTTGAAATTGTCATGAGATGTTTTGAGAAAGCAAATAGATCTCTTGTTTCAACTTGAGCTCTGCTGTTAATAGCAGGTTTCCTAGGTGTTTTAGCTATTATTGTTGCTGCATCTGGAGTATCAAGCATTTCTGTGAAAGAAACGTTAATTTCTGGACAATCTCTGTGATTTTTCTTTTCCTACTCTATAATTTCATCATCACTTGAATCATGAACAGTAAATTCTGACGAACTGGAGCTAGTAGCCTTTTTATCCGTTGAGTACCCGAAGTGGAAGGTAATGAAATTATTTCATTTTTTTGTTGAGGTAACAGCGTATTGTCTTCACCTTCAGGCTGATCCAAATATGACAATGTACTAGGAGCAAACGCTATTTAAGGGATTGCATCCGGGTTAAACGGGTAAATATCTGCCGATGAAAATCCTGCCTAATATTCGATGGAGTCTTTTCCCAGACAGTTGAAAATATAGCCCCAAAGCGTTGTTTCGTGATTGGTCGGTCTCTGTGGTTGACGAAATATTTCATTACCTCGTCATCCCAGTATTACTCAAAGGCTCGAAATACTGCCTCGTCCATCGGCTGGAGCTCATGAGTTGTATTACTGGGAAGGCGATATAGCGTTATCTCATGTTGTTCAGCTGTTGTCACAATACTATGATCTGAATGACATTTGACTCCATCAAATATTATTAAACAAGGACCGGCAGCTTTGAATTTAGCAAAATGCTGAATCCACAGTAAAAATGTACCAATATTCCTGCTACCTTTAGTAGTCATATGAGCAACCGCACCTGGGGGCAAAGCGTCTGTCCATTCGGAATTCATACGCTTTTCCTTAAATAATATATATCATGGGAGGTATTGTCGAACCGAGAGCATTACCACATGAAACAATTGTTAAGCTTTCTCTATGCTCATTTGCAACAATATGAACTCTTCTTGCTCTTTTTTTCCCAAGACTTTCTGTTTATGGTGAAGGCTCAACCGACACCCTTTCTCGTCATTATAAATCCTCTCTGGTTTATGAATTATGTCCATATGCCTCAGTATTGACTCTAATTTAGTGAAATGGTCCTTTACTAAGAATTTATTGAGTTTTTGAGCCCTTGCTGGGTTTAAGTTTTGTGCTTTTGTGGGCTTGATTTGTTTATTGCGCTTCATGAACCCGCGCAGCCAATACTGACCAGCCATTACCTTCGTTTTCAAAAGTGGATTAGAAATATTATTCACTCGTGTGTATTGATATACGCATATTCTAAGTAAGTGGATATCCAATTTCCGAAAGTCGTATAATTATTTGGATTAATTCTTCTTGGTTTTTTGTAAGAACCGTTTTACGTCCTAAAGCACTTTTTCTTTGCTTACCTTCTAATACATATCTTCTGAGTGTTCTGTGTGGAATCTGGACTGCCATTCCATCTGCTACTGCCCTTAAAGCCTCAGCTAAATCATTCTCACTCTAAGAAACCCGCAAACCTGTTTTGATGTCGCGGCATTTCTAATTCACTGTAAAGAAAAAGTCGGTTAATTAATTATATCTACCCCAGAAGTTTTTTTTTAAAGTGTAACTGTACCAATATGGCCAGTGTAGAGGTATATGGCCATGGCCATATTACTATGCACGTCTCTTGGCCATATTGCTTGTCACAAATAATCAAATTTTTTACGCAGAAATCAGATATTAAACTCGAACAACACTCGAAACTAATTATGAAGTTACATTAAGTGATGCCTATGTGAGGTGTATCAATTTTCAAAATAAGGAAAAACTCACCAGATTCAATATAAAATATATTATTTCACTTCACTCTTTTAACAACGATGTCAACGGAATGGCGACTCACTAGTAAATACCACGTTGTGAAATGCCGTTTAGCTATTATCGACATCTAGTGTGTGTTGCCCATACCTTATACCTTTAAATATAAGATTGCCGTTTTAACGAAGTTTTCTGTAGGAATATAGTAAGTAGGC
>WOGP01002997.1:0-15809 GCA_015342065.1 Leptinotarsa undecemlineata | reverse complement strand
CCAACAAAGTTAGCATCCTCAGGAGAAGACCAATTTTCTTCTCCTGAGGATGCTAACTTTGTTGGCGAAACGCGCGTCGAGTGCACAAAAAATATCAGTTTGGTGTTTGGGTAATTGATCAAAGAAGTTATTCATCCAACAAATGATTCATCAATCCATGAAACTAAGTGTTACAGGACGTCCCAGCATCTCGCTTAAACCTACGGATCAGATTATACAAGAGATAATAGAACTAGATCAGGAGCAACCTGTAGAGAAGATACCATCTGACACTTGCCCTAATGGACAAGAAGTATATGCAAACAGCAAGCAAATTTTCGCGGCAAGAACTACACACCCTCCGAAACCGACAGTGGAAAATCCATTTGGCAGAACTCAATACAAAATACAAATCTGCATGGAAAATGCAGAAGAACCATCGAAAATCATGTCCCCCAGGAACGTCTATATCAAAATCCAAAGCATTAATCGACTCTTTAAAAAATGTCTCCATTAAAGATGCGCAGAATGAGATTAAAGCGAAGGGACAACGCTCAGCCCCGGAACTCCACATCCCCCAGAGGAAGTCAGAGACATCAGGGGTTTCCCTAACCAAAAACCGGGCACTGAAAGCCTTACCTAGGAAAGGAAAAGCAGCTATAACGAACATAATCAATGCTGTACTCCGACCGCAATACTTTCCGTATTCTTTCAAGGCCACAGTTACCATGATACTCAAACCTAATAAGAACCCCACGTTCCCAGAAACCCATCGGCAGATACGCTTGGCCTCATCGATAAGCAATATAGCTCCGAAATGGACAATTTAACAAACTTTGTATCTATTACGACTATTACTTACTTGAAATAACATACAATCAAATTTTCGGGTAGAGTTGCCCGACTGAGTCATGACTGGTGAGAAGCGCTTCCCTCAAGATGTGCAGTAGACGCGTAGAAATCTGTTAAGATTATTCGAGCCGTAAACGTAAAACAGAAACAAAAGTTTTTATTCCTTTTTTCCTAATACTTTCTTTGTCATACACCGACCCAAATTTTGCGCAGATAAGATTTCTCCCACCGGTCATGACTAAGTCCTGTAGCTGTACTATAAATTATAAAAATTAAGATGTCTGGATCTCTTTCAACTTTTCCAATTGTTCTTTTATTGATTGCACGTTCATATATTATGTTGTACTTTGCATTTTTCATAATTTGCAAAAAATCGTAAAACAACTTTTAGATTATTGCTTGTAGTAAGTCTATTCTTGAACATTATTTCGAAAATAATTCGCAATATATTTGGGTTATTATTCCTGATGCACGAAGTTTATAAAAATTAGGGAAGTACAGGAAGTATAAATTACAAATTAGGACATATAACTTACATAACCAGAATAAAGAATATAAAAATAGATATATGCATTCTTACGGCACAAGACAAAGAAGGAATGTGTAGTGCAGAATTCTTGACTGAGAAGGTGTCCAAACAGCCCAGGCTCAAATTTACCTTTGCTTTACGAATTTTTAACGGTACAAACTTTATTGATAATTTTTACTGGGCTTATTATGTAAGGGGTACATGTAATAATATGAATGAATTCCTATAAACGTGATAGGGAGATTCAATATAAGAAATCACCACTTCAATAAGAAACCACAATCATATAATTTTACAAAAATTGTTACAATATATTACAGATTCTTTTATAAACAACTCCTAATTCAAAGTAAAACAAATCAGTTGGAACTAATGAGTGTGCATGGAACTTCAAGAGTTTACTGGAAAAAAAAGCCAAAGTTCTCTTCTTCGACAAAAAACTTGTGAAAATTTCGACTTCTATGGATTCATGAAAAAATGAAACGACATTTTTTATGGAAGTTATAACATTTTTGTTATTCAATCAATTTCTTCGCCTTGAAATATGTTCGTAAGTATAAAACTTGCCACGTTGCTAATCCTAGCAAACAGCACATTGAAAATACTGAGAAATACAGAACTCTGCTGTTTGTTGATTCTGAAAAAAAAAAATTCATTATATATTTCCACCAAAAAATATAAAGTTTTTGTATGAATCAATTTTTTGTAACAGTGGTGATGTAGTGAAGACAACAGTGAGTAAAAAACAAATCATTACTCACCATTTGTATCTCTCATTTCCTCTTCTCGTTTTCTCATGATTGCAAAATCTTGAACGATGGCATTAGAGAGATCCTCCAACCGTTTTAGTTCTACTTCAATTGGCTTCAGCTGAGCTGCTTCGCCAAGCTTAAAGAAAAAAATTTGTGAAGTGGAAATAAAAATGAATTTGAAAAAAAAGATGTTGCCCCACTTACTGTATCATAGTTCTTCGTTTCAATACCATGTTTGGTAACCAATGAAACTTCCTGTGCAATACCCTTGAAATCTAAAAAATTGTAAAGAATTTTAGTGTTATTGAAATTAAGTAAAAAAAAGCCAACCGTTTGGATGATTCAAAATCAGAACAAGGGTTATATTTGTAACAGCAATCAGCAATATAAAAATATTCATGTACTGAAAAACATTATTTTGAGATTTTCACGTGTTTTACCAACAACTGAATAATCTCAATCAAATGTTTTTCAAAACATTAATCATAGATTTTTTTGAAGATCAACCAACCCCATAAAAAATTAATTTCATTGTTGAAATTTTAAAATTTCTTCTGATTTGGAAGTTGTATATTTAATTTCGATAAAAAATAATACTTCATTGTGTAATTAAACTGAAAGAGTTCGCAATATCAGCCAAAGCTTTACCCATTTTCAATAAAAATTTAAAATATCACTTTATTGGTGGATGCTCTGTATGGATTGGGATTTGTTGGACGGGAAAAAATACAGGGATTTTGTTTTCAGTCATAGTCCAGTTTGGTACTACTGTTTTGGTGCTTTTTTTCTGTAATACCAATCACCAGTTGCTTTGTTAATAGGCCATATGAATATCAGTACTAGATTCCAAGTGATATAAAGTGATATTGAAGTGTTTTTGTAACAAAAATGTTCATTGCAAGATCTTTTCAGATACTTGAGATAACAAAGGAAAAGGAATGTGATTAAGATTTAGATAGATTTAAAATTTGTCTTCACTGTTGAGGTTATGAAGAATCATTTAATCATATTTATCACAGATGTCAATAATACATCTGTCGAAGAAGTTGAGATATAAAAAAAAGCAGCAAAGGAAAAACAGCGTATAAACCTAAATTGTGTTCATTCTGAAGACGCAGGCAGATTTTAGTCTCCAAAATGTATAATTTTTCAACTATTTTTTTTGATATTTATGCAGTAACTCATTGGGGTGAACTAAAAAGTTTGTTCTTTCTACATGTGTATAAAGTTCTCCATTAAAATTTTCATATTTTCGAGATTACGGAAGATAAAAATACCCAAAGGTCGATAAGTGCATAAACTTTTATTGGGATTAATACAAAACCTTTCAACCAATGACACTAAGATTACAATGACTAAAACGAATCAGCTACAGTCCAAAATGGATATATACACCAGGAAAGCATGTTTACATGGCAAATACATTTTTCAAGAAGTTCTGGAAACGAAACCGTTGATATTATATATTAAGAAAATTAATCTGTATTTGTTGACTATATAATGGTAGCAAGCCCTGAAAAATTAGAGACTCAGAAAATGATTCAGTACTCCAGGACATGTCAAGAAAGGATAACCTGAATAAAGAAAAATTTTGCTCCACATTGAATGATCCTTCTGAGATACTAGAGATGAAACAATTGAACCAGATTGTCTTCTATTTTGAGGTAAGACTTATAGTTCCAGAAAAACAAAAAAGTTTTAGTATTGAAGTACTACACAAAGCCCACCAAAATATCAATGCCTCTATTGTAAAAGCGAAAGAGTAGCTTACTATTGGCCAGGATTATATCAAGATATAACTTAAGAGGTGGAAAAGTGAAAGATTTGTCCTACCAACTTTTTTTTTGTAATAGAAGGGTCTTGTGACATTTCATATTCTCTATACAATGGCCTACCCTTATTTGAATTTCGATAACTTCTTAAGGAAAGAATTCCTCATCCCAAATTCAATGGAATGCTTATAGGGTAATGCAAGCACAAGTTTCGGTAATTCTGTCTGAGTTTTCATATTATCCCAGGTTGCGTAACATAAACTTTCAATTTGATATAGCCCCAAATGAAAAAATTGGGAGGAGTCAAATCTGGTGAACTAGTAGATCATTCTAACAGACCGTGCCTACCTATCCACATGCCTGGCTAAGTCTGATCCAATCAATTTATTACAGGCCTGAAAATGTGGGAGTGTACCATCTTATTGGAAAAACAAGTGTTATTTCAAACTACAGACTGAGCGATTTCTACTTGTTTCTCGTGCAAGATAGATTTTCCTCTTGCTCCTGTCTAGCTCTAGCTACACTCCAAGTTGTTTGAAAATTTTCAACAAATTCCCTATATTTTGTGCAGATCAGATTATCAGTAAATCTTGCATTGAACTACCTTTCTACTGCATTCTCAAGTAAACTTGAAAATGGTTTAACAAACTGAAATCAGTCATAACAAATAAAAAACTCAGTAAAAATCAGGCAAAAGTTATTTTCTTTATCCTATATCCGAAAATAGGGTTTTGACTATTGGCATTACAGTTCAAAGCAAGTAGTGATTGACAAAAGTCTCTCGCCCATAAAAAAAAACAGAAGAATGCCAAGAAAATATTTAAATTATCAACACCAGTTTTCATTCAATACTAATATTCGTTTTTTGAATCTTTATAGTTTATGCTGTATCTTTTTGCTACGATTCCGATATCCGAATGACCAATTCCCTTATTTTCATGCTGTTTGATTCCTCTCCCAGTTGTTACTTTCCATTCTGTGTCAATCGATGGAATCTTTAAAATGGAGTAGTATAAGAATATGAAATAAATATTATTTGTTGACATGTTTATCAAAATTATTGGTACCACTATTAATGTTATTCTTGACCTCTCTTTGGTATAGATAATTCTAATTATTTTACTAATTGGTAACCAAATAATAATGGAGTGAGCATAGTTATGAAGATGTCGAAAGTCAAAAACAATGGTTTCATTTTCAATTCATCAGACGGTAATCAAAATCAAAGATTATTACTTACTTTGAGGTACATGAGAAACAAAACATATTTCATATGTGTCATAACTTTCTGTGTTAAAAGAAAATTTTCCTTTTGAGATCCCCTGCCTCTTTGCTAAAATGTGACCTTTTGAATCAGTAACCTGAAAAATAAGGCACCTAAATATTTACGAAAATTTCTCTCAACAGTAGAAAATAGTAAAATATAGGTATAACACTGGCCTTACTTAATGTTCATAAAATGATCTGTAAACTAAACTGAAAACAGTTGTTACTGTGACAGTACACGTACCACATAATCTACAGTTTGTCCAGAGGCTTCAGATACTTCAAATTCTCCTATAACAGGTATATTTTGTTGAAGTTCTTCTCTCAAACATTTTTGAGAATTTGGTTCTAACGTCCACATAATACAGTTCGCAGACACAAAACATGTTAGGATCACTAAACTAAATGAAATCATTTTCATTTTTCAAGTTTTACTATTCATAAGTTCTTCAAAATTTTAAGCAGCCTGTTTACGGACTTGCGATGAGGTGGCCATTCCTGTGTTTTTTTTCCGTGTCATTCCATTCCATTCTTTCACAGAATGACAGAACCACAGTATCTACGGTGACAAAACCAAACATCAAACACGTTGATGTAATGTCAATGTCATACGTACATCGGTTATGGGTGTGTTCTATAAGCACATCCTCCATTATTCTCACGTACAAAAACACCAACATTTTCGAAATGATATTGATCAAAGAAAAACTTTTAAATCAAACTATACTGATGAAGAATACGATATTTCAAATAACGAATGAAACTATTGGGATATTACTCTCTAATCTCTTGCCAATCCCAATGGATCTAGATCCTTCTAGTTGATAGCTGAAGCTGTTAATCAAAACTTTACAAAATCCACAATTCCACCACTAACACAAGCGGATGGTTCAATTGCAACAACACCCATAGAAAAAGCAAATCTACTAGCTGAACAATTTGCGTTCCACTCCACAACCGATTTTCTGGAAAAGGCACCACCCACTATATTCCCACACTAGAATCCACAATGTCGGAAACGTCTAATCTGGCGAATTTTGAAATAGCTTTGATATCAACAAGGCGTCTGGTCCTGATGAAGTGCCCCTTATTGTAATTAAAAAGTGTGCCAATGAACTCGCGCCTGTATTTTGCAGACTTTTCCTTATTGCTGGAAGATTGCTCGCGTGCAGACTATTCCCAAAAATGGCAACAAAAATCTTCTAAATAAATATAGACCAGTGGCTTTGTTATCAGTGATATAAAAAATCTTGGAGAAAGCCGTAAACTTTCATATCCTTAAATATTTGGCTTTCGGAAACAAAGAACAACAGGCGACCTTCTATCGTATGTCACCCATATTTGAAATAACGCAATCGGGAAACATTGAGAATCAAGAGCTGTTGCGCTTGATATTTCTAAAGCCTTTGACCGTGTGTGTCATGAGGGTTTGCTGGCGAAACTTCGAAGCTATGACTTGTCGGATTATTGTTGTGCATGGCTCTCCAACTTCCTGAAAAAACATTCCCTGCAAGTGGATGTCGATGGATATATCTCGAATACTTTTAACATCAACACTAGTGTTTCCGGAGGATTCATATTGTCTCCAAAATCCTTTTTATTATATATCACCGACTTATTGGGAAAAAAAACTAAAATCCACTATATAGCTTTTCTGATGAAAGCACTCTTGTCTCATTTCATTTGGATTCCAGGATGCACATGTTCACCGACAACAGGAGGCTGTATATCTTAATGAGGATCTAGAGGTGATTTCGAATTGGGGTGAAAATAACCAGGTTTCAAAATGCAGGAATAAGTTTTCTCTAAAAAGATTAATGTCTCCGAACCAGATATAATAATGTCAGGACAGACAATTCCGTTTTCTGCTTCGATAAGTTTGTTGCCGTACATATCAGAAATTCGCGATGGACTGTGGTTGCTCATCGTTTTGAGGTTCAACTCAGTACACTTCGAACTTCACTGTTCAAGAACTCTTTTCATTTAGAGAACTGCGTTTATTTAGAATAAACTTCCTGAGAATGTTTTTCAAAATGAATTTAATTTCCAGCGATTTAAATCCAACGTGAATCGCTACTTTCGCACAGGCACCGCTCTTAAAGCGCCTCAACAATTTTTCTGTAGTGCTTGTTTTGTCTCATGGCAAATAAAAGTATATGGATTAGTATAGTAGTAGGTCGACGTTCATTAAAAGACGTTATTACTTATAAATATAATTTGATAAAAACTGTCACCTCTTTAAAAACCTGTAACGACCATAATAATTTATCACCTTTACAGCTTCGCTTTCAAATTATCATCATCGTCAGCAATCATGTTAACAATATTATGCGCCTCATCATAAACAGGATTACATTCTTTCCGTACGTTTCCCAACCATGTTTTTATCTTTGGAAAGTAATCTCTTGGGTTATATCCTACCATTCCTACACAAAATTCAATATTAGTTCACTGGCATACACACTGCCGCTGTAACGGCGTCAATAAATAACTAAGCAATCTTGGAAAAAGCAGGAAAACCATAAACAAAGCATCAGGCAAAACATAAGAACATAGAACCAGTTTAATTAAACATCTTGCGGAACACGGTTCAATACCTTGGAAACGTTCCCCTAGTTCCCGACTGTATTATTCCAAAGATGAGTTGACAGGCGAAAAGACACGTTTATCTTTGGTTGCTCAAATCATCTTACTGAAATCGTATTGATGGATGGTTATGTTAATATAATCTATTTGTTCATTTTAAATGTTTGCGTGATTTTATTAGATTCAATTTATCAGAAAATTTCTATTGAATTTATGAAGTCTCCAAATGTACTCAAAGCACCGAAGAGTAGGTTACAAAAGTTCCTAAAAAACGCAGAAAAAAGAATCCTATGACCTTGAACATTTTCAACTACTAGTGATTAACGAACGCAACGTCTTTTCTGGCTTATTGTGTCTTGTATCTTCTGCATTGATAATTTTTTTTCTATTTTGAAAAATGCTATATTTTATAGATTTTGTGCTCAAAGCAAGTAATTCAATTTTTGTTAGTGGTAACTATTCATAAACCAATTTTCTGAAAATTTTGTTTTTCTAAGTAAATATTGCATACCTACATGTATCAGAGTTATATTTTATATTAACTAATTTTCCATAATTTTTTTTCATGAATTTTGCGAATAAAATTGTAAATAGTGTCATAACTAATGAGCTTCATGAAAGAAACAGTTGATGATATACCCTATACACCTATGTCGTGTCAATGTTCTATTTATTTATTTGTGTATTGGAGTCCATTTCTCTCTTCGATGGTTAAACGGATGAACTAATAAAACACGACACGGCCTAACTGCAATTGATGTCTACCGCAGTTATAGACAAAACTTTAGACATAAAAACTCCCCATTTGACGGCCAATAATGTCGAAAAATAGTTTTGACAATTATTTCAGGCCATGAAAATTCACATTATTTGTTAAATAAGGTTTGGTTTCCAGTACGCTGTAACTACACTCTCATCTCCAACGAACATTCACACTCAATGTTCGAATGAATAAAGTGTTATTTCGTGCATTTATTTGGGGATCGGAAATTTTCCCCTACTTTTGAAGTAATTCAGAAGTTGAATATCTCTGTGAATGTTGGAGGTTATAACATCCATTGTCAAAAAACAGGGACTAAATGTTCGGATGAGCTAATTAAAAAATAATAGGAAACAAAAATTAGAAAAAATAAGTAAATAACCAATAGGAATAATATTCAGAAGTATATGGACGCTAATTTATAAAGAAAAATCATTATATAAAAAATATTTCTTCATCAAATAATAACATAGAAAACGATAAGAGAAAAGTCGATTGTTTGCAAGCAATAAGCATTTGAAAAAAATCGTTTCCCTTACATTTATCCCCATTATTTGATTTTGAATGTATTTCTTTCATATTAATTTTTTCTATACCTACAACTGACCCACTGAGTATTTCATTTTCATGAAATACACACAACCACTTGTCTTTTCTTTACAATAAGCGAATCTCAAAGGCATTGTTTTTTTCTTCTCTTATTTTAATTTTCAAATTTTTAACTGACTCATCTGAATATATGTTAACACATTTTTACACAATGCAAGTCCGGATGTTTCCATTGCATTGTCCTACTAATGGTGTTGATCATGACAACTTCTTTTCAATGAAAGCTGGGAAATATTCTTTGAAATACATTTTTTGTGTATGACCTTCCAAAATCTAAAAAATGAATAATTTTTCAGAATGTGGAAAGTTACATGGAACACTGAGGTTTATATTTTTTCATCATCAAAATTGGAACTTTTCATAACCAAGCAAAAGTTATTACCACATCCGAGTTTCCTTTCAATGCTGATTGAATCCTCATAAGATTATAAGTATTATCAAATCACAACCCTCCACACGGATAACTTACGTGGCTGTTCTATCTCGCAAGCTGCCTGAAGGTCTGCATAAGAAATTTGATCTCCAAATACAAATGGGCCATCGCCGCTTAGAAACAATTCTTCGAAGTCGGAAAGGGATTTCACCATGTACTTTTTTGCTTTCTCCACCTTCTCAGGTACTGGGTCTTTTCCTGTTTTTAGAGGTATGGTGAACTATTGGAAATGGAAAATAAAATCGTTTTGGTACCATCTGTTACAAGTACTAAAGAAGACTTATAAAATAAAACAATTCAAACAATTTTTGAATGAAAAATGTTCGTTTTAATTCTGTTTTTCCATTACCCAGCTGTGGTCATCCTCAAAAGCAGTGTCTTGTTGAAGCTAGGGATTTATGAGGTCCCACCATTTAACGTGCGATTCCGAGAACGGATCAGAAGATGGAGTGAAAATGGAAAGTTGAATGGAACCAAAATTCATATAGCGGTGGATTGAATGAGTAGAACAAACCTCTCATGCTAACCAACCGGCTAAAGGCTGATTCAAAGCCTAATTATATGAAAAATGTCAGTTATGATAGTAGTAATAATTTTTACAATTATTGCAAAAAAGGTTAAGTGACTGTATAAAAGCAAGTCCAGGCATTTCATTTTTTTTGAAAAAATTAATCATTCAATCATGTTGATCTAAGATCCAAATTCCTTATTTATATAGAGAGTATAAAAAAAAAGAAATTCGAAAAATATGTTGTCTTAGGTTTCAAAAAGTATCTAGAAGTTGTTATTCCTCCAACATATTGAAAAATTATTTCAAAAACATGCTTGCTTGGTATATAAGGAGTATAATATACTCTGGTAGAAATACACTTTACAGCTACCACTCATTTGTTTTCCAGGTGGAACTGTATACAATCCTGAAATGTGCAAGGAATATCAATACAGATGCCTTAACGAAATAACCAGGTCAAAATTCTTACACACAACCAGGCAGCAATCAGGGCATCGATGAACCAAATATTGGCATCAATACTGGTCTCAGAATGACGAGAAGGGTTAACTAACCGACGAACAGGAACAGATTACATCTATACTAGATGCCAACATACTCAGGAAGTACTGAACCCTGCTCATTCAGAGGACACCTGAATAAAATAGAATTATACAATCGAGACCTCAGGGGCAGATGATAAAAAGGAAAGAGACAGGTCGCCATGTAGGGCATTGGTTCACAGGAAACAAGTAATTTAATAGGTCCAGAAGAATATGACAAACATCTAACAAAGTACCCATACAAACTAATAAAGGGAACAAGATTGTTCTAATAGGTGTCATGTAAATAAATGAGACAACATAATAAGCCCATGAGAATACAGTGTGTTTCGGATCCAGTACCTCACATAAAACTTGAAAACTCTCTGTTTCCATTAGGTCCCTATTTTGGTCAGATTTACTCTCAATGGAAAGTGTTCTGTAAGTAGCCCTTTAATTTTTTTGAGCCGATTCCTACTTCGTTGAAGCAGTTCTTCAATTCTCTTCTTAGATGGAAAGTTGTTCCTGTATATGTTTCTGGATATATATTCCAAGCAGTGTTGTAATGGAGGCTACATTAGTGGAGGTGAAAGCAGAAAAGCAAAGTTTAGCATTCGCTAAAGTGGAAGTCAAGGGAGGTGCATACACAAAAAAAATAGAAAAAAAATCCTGTTGGTAATTTAATAAGAGGCAAATTAAGTTCCTTGACGTTTTAGGGCCTGAAAAATAAATGAATCAGAAATCTAGATATCAATGAGAAAAGTTACTGTTAATAAGAACCATATAATTATATAGTAAATTGTCATGTCATGTTTCAAATATACTTGGCTTTCTTAAAATGGTCAAAGATTCAGAAAGTAATTCCTTTCCATCATCAAAACCTAAAAAAATTATTGGTGGTCCTGAAAAGAAGTGTGTTATTTTGCCCACTTTGCCACTACAACATAGAAGATTAAGGTAAAAACAGTAGGCATATTTGTAGCTGTGTTCTTTATGCTGGGAGTTTGTGCTGATACGTGCCTGGAAAAAGTAAGGATTACATCTTGTGAACCACATTGAAAAAAAAATACAAATCTTTCTATCATCCATATGGGACTGGTTAGATCTTTGAAGAGCTGTAATCACCTTTCAGTTATCTTTTTGCCATCTGGAGGTAACTTGATCTGTGAAGGATTCCAATCTGGACAAATATTAAGAGGAGAGTCATCTAGAATGGCATTAGGTGTTCAAGACATATCACTATTTTATTGGGTAATTCAAGATATCCCGGCATATGCTCGAGCAACTCTTGAGATACATGCCCTCCAAATAATCCAGGCCACATAGAGGTTGAGGTTACACTAAGCAGCTTAGACTATCTACTCTATTCTTCCTCTTAACCGTCTCTGCTACCCTTTATCTTTGTTATTATTAATAATGGCTGTTATTAACCAAATATTCGCTTCAACTTTACCTTTCCCTTGAATGAACTTGTCACACTGTAAATAAATGGGAGCTTCCATGTAAACCTTTGAAGCAAAAATTAATGCTTTTATCAATTTACATTGTAACATGGTTGGTCGGTAGCCTAGCGGTTCGGCGTGGGTGCTTTGTTCACTCACTTGAATTGACTGCCATGTTGGTCGGTGGTTCAAGCCCTGGTCTGAACGATCGATCTTCACTTGCTATCGTCCAACCCGTATTAGGAATCACACGTTAAAAGGTAAGACCTCGTTAATCCTTAGCTCGCACAAGTTTCGACTTCTGAGGTTTGTCGTTCGTAGGGGTGCGACAACTGGTTAACGGAAAAACGGAGAAACAGATTTTTTTTTCATGTAATTGAATGTCTATATAAACATAGTTGTTTTGAGAGAGCTTTTTCTTCCAGTGTCGTGAAGGTTTTTTCTTTGTATGATCAACACATTTGTGAATATTTTATTCTGAAATTAATTGCCTTCTTCTTTTCTCTGGGATATTCCCACTTTTTTTGTATACATATGGAGAGTTGAAAGTAAAAATCTTTCTTTTTTAACATATTCATTCTCTTAGGTGATATTGAAGTAATATTTCATAATTTTTTTTCAATATAACAACATTTCTTCTTTATAAAGTTGATATGGTTATTTCTTCCAAATAAATATTACTGGAGTTTTTTCCAACACCAAACCGTTATTTTAACATTTCGACACGTGTTTCGATCACCAAGTGATCATCTTCAAGAGGAAAATCTAAATAAACTGTACTGAACTGGTTATTTCTTTCAAAGAAAATTAGAATACCAATTAACTTACTTAGGAGAGGCTCAGGATGTGGAGTGTACTCGAGATCAATAAGCCCAAGGATTGAGTGAGGAATGGGAAAAATACCAGCGTCGTTCAAACAGAACTGGCTGGTAACTCAACCGCCACAAAAAAATAACTAGGAAAGGAATTTCTGGCAAAACTTGACGATCCGCACTGATAGTAGACAAGCCCTATTAGCATTGAACAGATAACGTGTTACCTCAGGGCTAGTACTAGATTGCCACCAAGATTTAGCCAAATCCTCGGTAAATAAAATCATCTGAGATGGGTTAGAGGACAAGAGAGGAGTAAAGGTAATCGCATTGTCGACTCTTTAGCCAGGGAAGCGGCCGGACTAAGAATTTATGACTTCGACAATTGCGGAACTAGCCAAACGTCATACTCATGCTCAATCCCTAAAGAGATGGGATGGAATCAAAGGGTGTAATCTTGTCAGGATCACCCTGAGCGACCCTAGGAAGCTGGCGCTGAAGAAATATCTCTCGATGATCAGAAACAGTAAGATTTTTGATACAGATGAAAATGAAATTTTTTGAATCTGAAATAATTTCTCTATTTTTTAGCCACCTTGTTTGCATTGGCTTCGATATGTGATATAACAACCATATCCTTCAATTTGCCACTGGAGAAAACATTATGAATTTCTCTCACGTAACCTGTCATCGCCATCTGATCCGTGGGATACTATTTGCAGAACTAATAACTGTTAAGCATATACAGTGTTCCTGACGATAAATATCCACTTACTTATTAGACATAACTACCATACACGACCGTTTAAAAGCCCTCGCAGTCGCCAATTTACATATAAATATAAACAATTAAAACACTGTCTTTCTTACGAGGCTCTGCTTATATATTACCGCAGGCGACATTTATCTGCTGTTTTTTCTCATTTCATGCTTAAGTAAACTAACTCGAGCGAAATTATTGTTAGCGAAATACTTTGTTACTTCGTAACTGTGAAGGACCCCTCGGGAATATTTTGATTAATCAGCGTTTTATCCAGCGGTTCTCTTGGAAGTGCTATCGCGATAAATCTAAGAAACTAATAATAGTTAATAGCGCTGGTGTTTTACGATAATATTCTCTGAGAGGAAGTCGAATGCTCCGTGAAATTATTTGGTTCAGGCCAGCCGCAAACTGGAAATTTTTCAAAACAAATATTGAACACATTACACAAGTGATCATAGAGTTGCAGCAACTGAAAAATTTCTACACCTTTCCTGGATACTCATAAGTTACCGGCAACATTGAATGCACACACCTGTCTTGACTCGTTCTTCAGTGGGGAGAGTGGGAATATTCCGACATGGTGAAAGTAGGAGTCCTCTTCAAAAAACTGCCTTATTCTAAAGTGTGAGAATTCATGCCAAAATATGTATCACTCTGAGCCCACTCAATGTTACTAATTTCGAGATGGAGAGATTAGAAGAATTCAAGCTCATACACAAGTCAATAATAATATTCTCGGACAGTCTAGTGGCGTTAGACTCTTAGCTCCTACCAAGTAACGTCTGAATTGGAAGCACATTTCCAAAAAACTTTCGCAAAAGACTCAACAGATTGTCTCTGGTTTGGATTCCTAGTCATACTGGTCTGAAAAGCATTGAGGCTGCTGACTCCCTTGTAAAGGAGGGTGCTGCTAGCAGCTTCATCGGACCAGAACCCGTCATTGACATCACTTTAAGCTTTGCCAAACAAAGATTGAACACCTAGATGGCAAGAAGATTTATGGACTTCTGGCAGAATCTTCCAGGAGTGGCTCACTCCAATGCGTTTATTCACCCTTCAAAGCTTGCTACCTAACATTTGTTAGTAGGGATGAACTACTATGTTTAACAGGCCTTCTCACAGGTCATACTTTGTGCCTGCCACGTTGGGAATCGAATCAGCTTTTCATAGTTTGGCAGAGCCGTATTCTTACCATCTGACCTGACAGGCCACTCACCATAGAAACTAATCGGCCTCGTTAAGAAGATGGGTTTATTTGGTCGAGTGTGAATAGGTGTGAACTATAATAAACCCATGGGCGTTGCGGTGGATGTCGAATATACCCACTCACTATGGACCTAACCTAACTAACCTAACCTGCTTATTACGATTTTTACGATTATGCGAAATTCTGTTACGATGGACCTCCTTCTCCTAGCTACTAGTTGAATATTTTATAGACCATAAAGTGACCCAAGTATCCAATCCAGAGGTTTCAGAGAAGATGGACATCGACTGAATCAATACAACTGTCTTTCCTATAACATGGATTACGAGTAAGAGCTTCTTAGTTTTCCAACTCTTGATTTTGTTAAGAAACCTAGGAGACTTGGTCGAGCAGCAAGAAGCAAAAAGGATTATTGTATGAATATGCCTTGCACCAAATTCTTGAGCAACATGTCAGCAAATGCTTCTTTCTAATCATACATGAAAAATCCCTACATCTAATGTATTGTCTGTCATGTATGCATTCAGATGCTCTCATTTGGAAAGACTGGTGGGGTTATTGAGGGACCTTCGCCAACCTTGATATCAAGCAATCTATTCAGTACGCCATCATGGTTGCCAACATTTTTCCATAAGATGGTTTTTAGGTAAGATTTCAGAGCTGCACATTCCAAACTATAGGTTACCTGAGAGGATTAGAAGGTCACCTTCTGACTAGTAGGTGTAGTTGATACCCCGCAGCCATAGGAGTGCTTCTCTGAAAGGCGTTACAGAAAATCTACTTCCCAATCTACACATTAATGTTACTCACTTATTTCACGAAGGTAGTAGCAGACTGACCCCCGATCAGGTCCCCACTTGATATCGTTAAATGTATCCAGTAGGAGATTTGAGCCGGTTCTAAGCCTCCCCCCACCACTATGACGTATTAATTGCTTTTTTATTGGTTGTTGTTTGTTGAAGTCAAGATGGTGTGACCTTGAAGGGTGTGGTGTATGGATCGTTCAGAATTTTTT
>WOGP01002996.1:0-15809 GCA_015342065.1 Leptinotarsa undecemlineata | reverse complement strand
CATGCGTGTACTCTTCCACCACCCTCAAGGACTGATGAAGATCCTTCTCTCCAGAGGCATAAAGTTTAAGATCATCCATATAAAACAAATGGGTGACTTTGTGCCTCCGGTTTCCGGGGGTGCCACAGTTATACCCTCGAGTATTTCAGAGCGCAATGGATAATGGCAATAGTGAGATGCAGTAGAGAAGGGGACTGAGGGAATCGCCCTGAAATACACCCCTTCTGAAAGTGACCCACCCTGTTTGGACTCTGGCTTGACCGGATGTAATGGTGAAGCGAGTTCGCGAAAGTGGTATCAGTTTTTCAATGCATCTCACTATTTTGTCGGGTACCGCAAGGCATCTGAGAAAATGCAAAACAAGCTCATTCGATATGGTATCAAATGCCTTACGGTAATCGATCCAAGCCATAGAGAGGTTGCGTATATATTTTATAGAGTCCTGCGTTACACATCTGTCGATGAGCAGGTTCTCTTTACATCCTGCAACTCCTCTCTTCGACTCTCTCTGTTCATATATCTGTTCGAACACTCGCTCAACTGCGGTGAGTATTCGTGTGTATAAGATCCTTGTAAACAACTTATAACACGAATTCAAGCACGTCATCGGTCTGTAATTCTTAGGAATCAACAAATCTCTGCTCTTGGGGAGAACGGTCCACTCTTCGACAAACCATGAGTTGAAAACTCTGGCCAGATGGCGGTGGGTGCTTGTTAGTTTTTTTCACCTGTAAGTGCTCAGCCCATCTGGGCCTGGAGCAGCAAAGTTCTTGGAACCCACAAGGGCTCTTCGAACGTAATCAGGGGTTATCAGGTTGAACAGTTCATTGAGCTTAGGCTGTGGAAGCTCTCTGTTGAAGGTTTCGAACTGCGCTGGCTGCGGGTGTTCATAGATATCCTTTCAGCGGTCGGCGGACTATCCACAATACTTGAGGCTTGTGAAATAAGCGAGAAGGTTTCTCGCGGAATCTAAGGTTTCCCGCGATACTTCTCGCTCGGCTCACTAGTGACTTCTTCGCAGCCACTAGAATTCGCATCCTATTAAGGCAGTGCTGTTTAGTGGTCAGTAGTACGCTTGACTCAAAGTGTGATGGATACATTGTAGTTTGGCAGCTATTCGCCGTAGTGCGGGCGTGAAATGCCTGTTGGCTGTCCTGTAATCTATCACACATTAGATACGAGACGCATATTGTCTCGCCGACGTGGTCTTAGCCTCCATCTTGTGTACACACCATTCAATCTTCCGAATCGCCGAATAGGCCGGGATTTCATCCTTCCTATTCAGAAAGCGTTTTGACGACACTATACACTTGGGTGTTGATTTGCCAGATGTCAGCCTCTTCTGTTAGAACACTATGAACCTCCGCATCCAAACAAGCCAGTTCTTGTGGCGTCAGCGGCCTAATTCTTTGGAGCGGCCTGCATCATTATTATTATTATTTTTATTACATCTCATGGGACCTCCTTTCGATATGTTTGTCATGCCATTCAAATTTCAATAATAACTATATTCATTCTCGATAAAAAATTCATATTGCTTCCATTTTATTTCAGATCATAATTTAGATCTTGAAGATAGAGATGGATACCGAAACGGGTGAAATGATAGTGGAAAGAGTGAGCGTTCCGATAGGCCTAGAAGAAATGATGGAAGGTCTAGTGAAAGAAGTACTTTTGAAGAAACCTGATGATATTTATTTTTTCGCTGCAAAATATTTCGCTCGACTTTTGCTGCTTAGAGATAAGGGTCAAAATAAAGGTAATTCTAACAGGTTTTCTATGATACCAATAAAATTGCAACCTGTCATATAAATTTCTCTTGATAGAAACGTCGTATATCTTTTTCTTTTCAAAACGACTACAGCGAAGCAGAAATAGAGTTATGAATTTGAGGGATATGTATGTATATCTCTTTCCCCACAACTTCTAAACTATCCTATGAAAATAAATTTAAATATGTATTAAATACATTGAAATATATCACGTGTAAGTTGTAAATTTTATTTACGATCAGTATTGAATACGTTTGAAGACTGTATCGAGGATAGATATATACATACATATAAGAAAATAAATATTCCGAAATAAAAATGTTCATCTCATCCAACGTACTTATACAAGTAGATTGTGGTAAGTGCCTACCAGAAAACAACGGCTTTCATCACGTCTAACTCGATAAAAATCGGGAAAGTAGTTGTTTTTTGGTAGGCATTCGCCAGTCTTTTTCAAAATTTAGACTTCAGAGTATAAAATCGAAATAATTTCGAGTAAAAATTTAGATTTTTGAAGTGATAATTTCCAAGAAACAGTTGATAAAAATACGTGGTCCTTCTGCCATAAATTGCACCCGTGGCATCCTCTTGAACTTGCCTTCTTGATATAAAATGATATTTTTATTCTATCATAACGTTGAAATGTGTTCACAACTCAATAATAATTATGAATAGAGATTATGAACTTGTACAAAATATGGAAAAAAAGCTACTTCTCCTTCCTCATATAAAAAAAGAAAACATTCCGAAAATAGAAAGAAAGTCGGGCTGTTTATCCACTCGTAAGTGCAAGGTAGTCAATGATTTCCCATAATTAATAATCGAAATATAGCCAAATTGGCGCCAAACTGGCTAATACCACGAAGGGTGTCAGGTGTCAGTGCAGGATTCTTCCTTGAAAATATTCCTGAATATGATGTCGATACAACTGCCGGAATCGATTTTCACTTATTGGAATACACATGCAGGCCGGTTTTGGGCTGTTTAGCCACTCGTCAGTGCAAGGTAGTGTCTATCGTCAACACCTCAGTCAATTATTTTTCATAATTGAAAATCGAGTTCTTTTCAGAGTATGATTCCTCGAATTAGGCTGAAGCGAACGACCAACATTGCTCCTTCTGCCCGTGAACGAGTTGACCAACCGCATATCCGATGTTGTCCAATTCCTCCTATACCTTTTCATAATTGGCGGCATGAGGATCTCTACCTGTGAAATTTTGGCCGTAGGACTCGGCTTGTCTACCTCGTTTCCTGTTTTGTTTACTACCAGCTTTGTCCCGGTTTTGAGAGCACAGGCCGGTTGCTAGGAAACCTGCGCCGACGCATCTTTTTTTCTTTTAAAAACGGTCCGCTGCAATCGAAAAGGAGACACCAATTTATTTAGTTGAGAATTTAGCTGAGTTGGCGTCATCCATTTCAAGTCCAGGCTCGATCAACTGCAAAAAAACCTATTCGTCCGGCCGGCCATATAACTCCTCCACGAGCTTGTTCTGCAGACGCAAAATAATGCTCGAAAGGAACGCCTGTGGACGATGTACTATCAGTGTTGCAGACCACTCTAGAAGAGAGTTACGGTGTAATGGTAGTCGTTACAATTGACGTTGACCGATGCATGTTTGATATAATGTTTGCAGTCCACTATAGTGGACTGCTCAATCTGGGGCTTTGTAGTCCAAATGAGGTGATGGGGTAATATCCGACCCAAGTCTATTCCAAGATTCGTACTCGGGTCTCCAAGAGGGGGAACCATCATCGGTTCCGGTCTCGTGAGACAGTGACAATATATTTGCGAACTCTATATAAGAAGAAGGCCAGCACTTGAGAACAGTGTACTGCCGGTCTCTTCGTTGTTAATACAGATGATGGAGGTGCCAGCATGGGACTGGTAGTAGTCGGTGTTCGATAAGGCAAGCCATCACTTGCAGCAATATTGTCTAAACTCGATATTGCATAGGAAGAGTGAATGTTGTTGTTTCCAAGAAGGATACCTCTCCACTCGTAGTGATATTTCCATAGTTAATTATGCTCGGACTTGATGAACAGTCCAGTTGAGAGTTTCCGTCTTCCACTTTGTCCTCTCGCGTCGTGTCAGGGAACACTGTATCTCCTTAGATTTGGATGTGCTGGCAGTGGAAGTGACAGACCCGCTCTGGTTACCAGCAAGGAGACCATCTCGCGCTTCCGCCAGGAGCGTAGCGTATAATGGTGTGCCAGGCTTATGGCGTATTTGGTCTTTGTTTCACTTGGTAGCTGTCTGGCAGAGTAGAGGCTATAATGGCCGCCAGGCGGATTCAGCGTTGCATGAGGAGGATCTTGTATACCGGTTAAAAACACAGACACAGTCTTAGGGTTAACTGATCCCCCTCAGCGATTCCGAACCAGAACCCGGCGTTACTTGCTTCCCCGAACCGAAAGGAAGCTTACCCATAGAATTTACCGCTCCGCTTGATGTAGTCAGGTCAGAGGTAGAAGCAGGTGATTCCGTTGTTCTTGTCGGTCTTCCTTTAAGAGAGAAATGCGGCATTGCAACCTTTAGATTGTCTCCTTTCTTCATTTGCTACTTTTTTCATTTGCTGGGAATTCCAGAGGCGGCATGGATCCTCCTGATCTCACAAAAGTAGTAGGGGTGAGTGAGAAGTGAAAGTTCACTCCCAGTCCAAAGTTAAGTAACTAGCAGGCAGAAGATCGAATAGTCTTGAAATCTCGGTACTCTATTGGTAACACTTCGTAACACTGAGATCGTTATCAAGAAGCAAATAATGGAATGAGATTTTTAACGTTATTTGCTGCTAGTGAACGCTTATTACTGCATTACAGGTATGAATTAGGCCTCACCTATAATGCAGCAGGTGCACTATACCACTATAAACACATTGGCACAGGTCGGACATTTTTGAAAGTGGGTTTATTGAAAAATAATTGAATTGCCTGGGAAGATCTTTTTTTTTAATCCGAGCCGCTTGGATTTCTTCTCTTTGACATTGCCTAATGTCGAAAACTCCATTTTTCAGGAACAATTTGTCACTTTATCATCGATAAGGTTTAGCCAGCGCACTATTATTACGTGAGACCGTCTCATTCATTTATCCCATATGATAAATGAGGTTGTATCAAAGAATCGTTCAGAAATTTTTATATATGGGAGTGAGATATCGTAGTTGCTTGTATGTTGCTTGTATGTTTCATTGGAGATGGTTGTCAATGTGTCAGCTCCATAAAACTCTGTAATATCATCCGCGGAACGGATTACATCTCCATTTGTCGGTGAATGAAATACATTGTTTGCATGAATAGTGAACAAAATGGTCCCAATATGGTTCCTTGTGGTACTCCATAATGAATATTTCTGAATCCGCTTCTTTCCCTGTCCACTTTCACGTACATCTTATGATTTTCAAAGTAACTGCTCATTAGACTTCGTCTGATTGCTTTGAAACCGATGCCTTCCAAAGTTTCACGAAGAACCGTGTGACTTACGGTATCAAAAGACTTAGCTAGATCCACGGAAATGGTCCTGTCCATTGCATCACATATTTCACTCGTTATATGTGTTATTCCATCCTGTGTTGAGTTACTCATACTAATGTATACTAATTACCTGACTTTTTACAGTGACAACAATCAGAAGTGCCCAGTCACTAACTGACCAACGGGAAAGAAGACCTCCAACAAAAATTCCAGTTGGTGGAGTAACGAAACAACTTTCACGCCAATTCAGCGTGAGGGGTGAATCTCCGGCGAGAAATTTCGATTCTCCAATAATATCCCAGAAACCCAAGATGTACGATAGAAACGAATCGAAGTACAAGAGACGAAATACCGGCCCTACTACTATTCCCGAAAACCATATAAACACTGCAATTAGAAAAAAATATTCGCGAAGCGTATCAACAGAGAGAAAGAAAGAAATAGTAGATACGAACAGTAACATACCGAAAAACCCGATTAGGAAACGAAGCATTACCAGAAAGGAAAACAAAGAACTACTCGATGAATCCAATAAAAATCATAATAAAAATAAAAATGGTGGTAAACAAAATAACGTTTCGAAAGAACTTCAGCAACACTCCCGCCTGACAAAAAATATTCTAACAACTGGACTTGCAACTAGAAAGTTTTCAGAAGAAAAGAAAATTTCTAAGAAAGATGAAACAACTGAAGTTACAAAATCAACTATGGAAACGGGACATGATATGGATGAATCAATTCAAGGAAGGAATGAAAGCTCCCATGCTGAAACAAAAATTACTCGACAGTCCATCCATTCAACACATGGAAACGTAAGCCGTCAGCCTGTGGAAACCATAACAAGCGAAGAAAAGAAAAGCTCTGAAGGAAAATCAATCGGTCAAAAAGATATTCTGCATAATAGCGCGGAAAACATTACAGATAAAGTCAGTACTAATGAAAACAACATCGAAGAAACAACTGAAAGTGATGAAAATGTTGAGAGGAATTTAAATAATTTACCAGAAATAGAAGAGAAAAACGCAACTGAAATCATCGAAGGTGATTTGAAAACCAATGACTCGTCTGAAAAATGTAAATCTCCTTCAGGCACTCTGGACGACCTAACGATGGAAAGTGAAAATGAAGAAAAAGATTTTGTCGAACATAATTATCCTATATCTGAGAAAACCAATGAATCTGGGAGAGATTCAATGGGCACTTTGCAAACCATTAAAGACGTAAACCACGCTCTTGCTGATTTCAATGAAGATACTGCACATGAAAGCGAAAAACCAGCTGAATATGATGTTACAGTTGTACGCGAAAAAAGAAATATAAGTGATCTTGTGAATGATAAAGAAGTAGATACAGGAATTTCTGATAGGGAATTAGAGAAAGACGGTTGCAACAGAGATATGGCACTTCAAGAAAATACAACCGAGAAACTACTGAATTTCGATGAAAGCAAAATTGAAAACTCTAATAAAAAAATTGAGCAAGGAGATAATTCCGACAAAATGATTGATGAAGGAAGTCAAATTGAAAATGTTGTTGATGAAGGTTCTTCATTCCATGAGATTGCGAGTCCAGTTTCAGATAACAAGATTGATGAGAAAAAAACAAATGATGGATTGATTGATTCAGAAGTGATAGAAAATGAATTAGATCATTTGATGGAAGATGTAAGTGATCGAGAAAAATCAGCTATCGTTGAAAAATCAGAAGTTTCTGAGAAACTAGATGAAAGTGAAGTTTCCACCAAAAGAAATATCTATTCTGTCAGTGGAAATGAAGTTATTGGAGCAATTGGGACTGATGAAGTGGACGCAGGAAAAAAAGAAAAAATGGATGGTGATATTTCTGTCTATGGAGAAACAAGTGCGAGAAACAAATTAAAAGAAGATGTTATTGATTTTCTTGAAGCCAGAAGCCAGAAAGATGAGGATGATAGCCATGATGATAGCTCAAAAATAATTACGGGTGAGAACTCTATCAGCGATAGTAAAAAAGAAGAGAATGCACAAAGTGATCAATTTTCACAATTTGAGAAAAATAAAGCTGAAGAATCTCCAGAGGAAACAATCGAAAATAGAGAAGTTACAGGTAATGCAACGGATATTGGAGAAAGGAATACACAGTTTGAGGTTTCAAATGATCCTCTTCTGGAAACTGCGTCTCCAGAATGTGAAATAAATGAGAAAGATAAACATGGAAAGGAACATAGTATTTCAGATACGAGCACCGGTCAAAAACAGTTGAGGAGTATGGGCAGTGATAAAAATGAAACTATTTCTGAAGACGATTTTACGGAGAAAAAAGAGAGAGTGGAAAACGATACGAGTATTGGATTTGAAACCATTTTGGATACTCAGAAAATACCAGTCAAAAATGATGATGGAAAAATCGAAAAGTCAAACGGCAATTCCAATGATCAGAAATTATCTGATATGGAGAGTGAAGCTGATTTTGTAGAGAAAAAGTTGAATGTAGATGAAAATACCCATACAAACGACCACATTGAGAAAGGAGAAAATGAAAAAAATGAATCAATTATGGCAAATGATACACACACTCTTTCAGAAACAAAACAATTGACTTCAAATGATACTGGAAAAAGTGAGAGTGAAGAACCAAACATGAAATCGGATGAATCAAATCTGGTATCTTCGGAATGCGAGGTGAGAAAAATTGTCAACCAAAGGGAAACTGATCAGGTTGTAACTGAAAGTGATAAGAAGAATTCTCAGCAAAAACTCCCGGCGGGATTATCAACTGCTTCTGAAATGGAAGAAAATGGTGAAAAGTCCGAAATTCCTTATCAAAACGAATACAAAGATGATTCATCTGGCACCAAGAATAAGGAAGTGAGTGTTAAAGAAAATAACAACCAAAATGAAACCGAAATTTCCAAACAAAATGAAACGATTCCAACTGAAGCAGTTGAAGATGTCTGCATTCAGAATAAAATTTCCAAACTGAATCAGTCAGCTGACGAGAATAAAATTGATGAAACACCTCCAGAACCAGAAATGAGTAAAATTGTCAACCAAAGAGGAACTGATCAGGATGAAAGACAAAGTGATCATGATACTTCTTTACAAGATGACAAGGGTTCTAGTAAAGAGATTTCGATGCAAAAAGAAAATGAAGAAAAAGAATCTGCTGAAACACAAGAAGTACCTCTCCGTTCAGTAAATGATTCTGAAACAGATGAAAACGATGAAAAATCACAAATAGTTACTCTAAACGAATGCAGAGAGGTTGCATCTAACTCCAACGATATGAAAATGCATGAGAATGAAACGGAAAATTCCACACAAAATGATACAAATCACACAGTAGCTGATGATATCTGCATTCAGGAGAAAATTGACAAATTGGATGAAATTAATCCAGCTGATGAGAATAAAATTGATGAACACGCCACGGAACTTGATGCACGAAAAAATATTGACCAAAGAGAAACTAATCAGGTTGAAACAAAAAGCGATCATGTGAATTCTCAACAAAATGACGATAGGTTTAGGGGAGAGATTTCGATCCAGAAAGGAAATGAGAGAAAAGTATCTACGGAAACACAAGCTATTCATTCACCAAATGACTCTGATACAAAAAATATTGTCAATCCAAACGAATTATGTGGCTCCAAAAAAATGAAAATGAATGATGAGGAAACAAACAACCAAAATGAAACTGAGATAATTGATAAACCTAATGATACTATCGCAGTTGACAATGAAATTAAAGTATCTGAAGGTGAATCTGGGTCTTCCAAGGAATCCGATAATTGCAAAGAAAACAGTGAACAATCTTCTGATGGAACAAAAATGGACGATTCAGAAACTGACGATAATCACATAAATATCTCAGTAACAAAAAATGAACTTGTGGAAAACGAAAAAAGTAAATGTGGGGAAGAAAAAGAGTTGATGGGGAAAAGTGGAGATGATGTTGGAAATAAAGATAGTATTGTCGATGCACAACAAAACGTTACCCAAAATTTTGAGGATAATCCTGAGAATGAGTTTGAACATGATGATAATGAGAAAAGTGATACAGAAGCGAAACTAGAACAGGATGAAAATGGGGAGAATGAGAAAACATCTGAGAATGTTTTCAATAATGAAAATATTTCCAGTGATGATGAAACTGCTTTGAAAAATCTTACAAAGAAAAATAATGTGAAGAATGAAACAGATGTTGGAATAATAGACAAGGTGGCCAAAAACTATATTAACTATGTTATTGATAAGGAGAAATTGAAATACGATAGTGATCATATGGACATAGATGATACAAATACTCCACAAAAAATAGTGAATGGTATGAAAAATGATCAACCAACAGATTCGGAGTTAGAAAAAAACCATGAATTTCATTCATCATCAGATATTCAGAAGAATGGAAGTGAGAACCACAGTAGCTTCGATCGGTCCAATCTACGCGAAGAATTGCATTTATCTCCTGCAGAAGAATCTGTTACTGAAAAGAAAACCGATAACACTGAACGAAATGAGTTAAAAAAGAACATTACCTCAACTCTATCAATAGCTGAAACTGGAATGATTTCTGCCCCAGCAAAAAAATTTATCAATGATTTCATCAGTAATGAGAGAAGTGAACAATTTGGTGCGAATGAAAAAAACTACAATGTCGGGGAGGGTAAGAAAGTACGAGCTAACATAACTGAATCCAAAAGCAACGATACCAAATCTGAAGCTGATAACGACGTCAAACCCAATGGATTAGAATCAAACAAGTTTGACAGATCTGAATTGCGAGAAGATCTACAAAAAGCGGAACAAGATTCAAAGGCAACCAGCTACAAACACACTTTCAATCCCCACTTACTTTATCAAGAATTAGATCATACCTTTCTTTTGAAAAAGTCTACAAACAATAATGGCTATTCTAGTTCGTTAGCTAAAGCTGCAGCTGTTGTCAGAATCCAATCGATGTGGAGAGGTTTCATTGTCAGGAAAAGTTTTCCCCATCTATTAAATGATAAGGAATCATTGGTTCATCGAGATGAAAATTCAAATGTTAGTGCAGATGAAAACCAGGAATTGGTTGAATCTGAACTAGATACTAGCTCTGACAGAAAAAATAATGATGATGATCCTGAATTATTGTCATCAGACAGTGTGCGAACCAAGAGAAACATTGATGATGATGATGATATTTTTGAAGCCACAAGAGCAGCGATAAGAATACAAAAGTTATGGCGTGGGTTCATTACAAGAACAAAGATGACGAGTATAAAAAGTGGAATCGGTAAAGATGAAGCGAGTGTTGATGAAATCAAAAAAGGACTGATACCAAGTCTAAAGCCATTGACAAAAAATGAAGAAAATGAAATAATTCATTGTTCTGAAGCAAAACATACTCAGAATCTCGTTCCTCCATTGAATAATGAGAATTGTCGAAATGAAAAGGATATAAAGGTTGTATCCGTGAATGGTTTGGAAAGGCATGAAGGGGTGAAGACCAAAGAGCACATAGTTGATGCTTCAAACACTGACGATACATTAACTCATCCAGGTAAATAGAGTTTGAATACTATTTAATGAATAATTGAAAAAAAACTAAACTTTTCCATCACTGAGAAATGCATTATTAATTTATCTCCATCAAAATGATATTTATGTTGCGGAATGTCATTTATTTCAAAAAACTCGACGAAATAATATGATAATATTGAACAAAAGTTAGTTTTTGTGAAGGAAATCAGTGTTTTTTCATCAACCATAATCTAATAGAGAACCAATATTGAAATCATATCAAAAATGAACAATCGACAGTATCAAAGTTCTCAGAATATGTTTCAAAAACTGATTTTTCAGTGGAAGTTGTTGTCATAAGATGAAATATACACTAATTGCCAACAAATGAAAAACCTGTTGTAATAATATCAAAATATTGAGCTTTAAAGCGCTTAATAGTCACTGAACGACTTTTACTTCATATTCAACATCAGTGGAACAGAGCAATACGAGGGCTTATGTTGGCTCAAGATAACGGGCCTTCCAACAGGAAATTTCGAATTTTGACAATTGATAACGTCCATCTTGTTGAAGGAACATCTGTCAAATTGATTGTCATTTTTCAGTCTGTTTTGGACTGAATGGATATATCATTTAACAAAACGAGCAAATGATAAATTGTTTTGTCAAAATAGGTGTTCTGTTCGGGCAACGTACCGCGCATTTCGCTCCTTTCACGGTCGCCATAAACATCCTACCGGGAGGCTTATTCGCAATCTGGTGTATAAATTTGAGTTCACTGATTCAGTAAACGATCAACCAACAACGGTACATCAACAAATCGCAAGATCTGCTGGAAACATAGCCGCTGTCTGTGTGAATGTGCGGGAAAATCCAAGGCAGGTGATTTCGTGTCGCTAACAAAAACTCGGCTTTCCATAAACCACAACTTGGCGAATTTTGCGTCGTAACTTGGGCCTCTACCCGTAAAAAATTCAACTAATCCAGGAACTGAAAGTTAACAACCATAGATAACAACTTTTGTTCGCTGAAATTTGAGACGATACCAATCCACATGAGACTCAAGAGCGTCCAACGCATCCCGAAAAAGTCACTGTATCGTGTGTATTGGGCAGGCGGCGTCATCGGTCCATATTTCTTTGAGAAACGACGTTGGCCAGGCCATCACTGTCAGCGGCGAGCACTAGAAGAGGATGTTTACCAACTTTCTTTGGCCTGAATTGGTTGACATGGATACCAACAGGACGACGCTACGCGCCACACAGCCTTGCTACATTGGGTAATCTGTACGAGTGATTAGAGGGCATGGTAATCGCACGTGGAGGCCATGTGAATCGGCCACATATATCGTGCGATTCAACCCCGTTAGGCTTTCGTGGGGTTTTCGTAAGTCGCGGGTGTATGCGAATAAGTCACAAATCATAGCGGTCATCATGCCATCGGTCACTATCACCCTGCATTTTATTCATTAGATGATTTATTCTTTAGAGTGATGGAAAATTGGACGTTTTGGACGCGTTCCCTTCAGAGAAGCCGAGGCGGACATTTGAACGATGCTATATTACACACATAAGCACATCAATTGGTCTTTCAAACGAATAAAAAATGTCGATGATATCTCACACATACTTTGTTTTATTTATATTTGAAGATTGGAAGCGCCTAAATAAATACTATGTATATATGTATATAGTAGGGAAGGCGAGTGTATACCCACAGCACTTAGGCCAAATGTGACTCATTGTACATCCTCCCGAAGAGTTGTCCTCCTAGGTCATCGGCCATGCTGTCCTTTCCCGGAAGGTGTATAGGTCACTAGGAAACATCTCCTTTATATCGACAGGTGTAGGCCAAGACTCGCCTAACATAAACTCTCTTTGGCAACTTCGAGGTATCTCACGGCGGCCCCCGCAAAAGTTTTGGAAGGTGCAGCGACATTACTGTCGTGTTACTGAGGTGTTCAAGTGAGGAGGCTTTTCTGCAGGGGCAGCCGGTTCCTTGCCTTTATTCAAGACGGAGATCTTGGCGCCCGCCGCAGGAAGGACCCTTGCTGTTGAGGTGGAGTGGGGGAGGAGAGGGTGCACTTATAGTTGCTGCCACTCCAGCCTCCTTTGCTCTCTTTCTCCTCTTGGCCTCGGCCCCGCAAATACGCCGTCTTTGTATTATATCACGAGGTGATCTGCTATGTCCAGCCTCATTCCGAGCGGTAGATTGGGGTGGACATTTCTGTTCATCCCAGCCACTGCTATAGATTGATTGATATAGGTTGATTTTTGTTGTGTCTGTTTAGTTTGTTTCACATATGTGTGTTCTCAAGAGTAGCAAGGTAAGAGTTGATCACCTCTGGCAGAGCCCCGCATTTCCAGAGGATGGCTGATTATGAAGAGATTTCGCTGGTTTCCCAAGGGGATCGTTCGTAACCGCATTTCACCCCGCGACCATCCAGCTGTCGGCATGATTCCTTACACCTTAGCTTGGGTAGGCTAGTCCATGGTGGCATGCTTCGCAAAGGCTTCTGTGGAGTTTTAGTTACCCTTACCCTACTTATTTCTGCGACTGACCAGGAGTCCGGCGATCCCGTCCGTAAGGCCACATATTGATTTCCCGGGCAGGGACTCCAGTCCCCTGCCATTCCCCTATCCGCCACCTGGGGACGCGCCCAATAGCTCAACCCACGGGTAATCAAAGACTATTTATATCTGAAGAAATCGATCATGTACAGTATCCAATACTACTGCAGGATTTTGCTGGGTTATTAACCATATCTCATTGAGACAGAAACATGGTTAATATCCTTCTTTCATTATGTATCAATGCTGACGTGGCACAAGATTATATTTCTGTTGCAATCCTATTTTTGAATTCATTAAAAACACTTCCTTTCTACCAGAACTAAAATACTTCTCTAGACGCGTGCTTCGCTAAAAGCTAAGCATCATCAAGAGATAAGAGTCTTAGTAGTGTTAAAATATTTTGATTTTTTTTAGGTCAAAGAAACGAAAATACAATTGATGAAAACAAAAAGAAAGAATGTGCAACCAAAATTCAATCTTCATTTAGAGGATTTTTGGCAAGAAAATTTGTGGATCAACTGAAGATGAAGGTAAGTCCTTTCTCATTTTTGTCAGTTATTCCATAAACCCCTCTATGACGATGAAATCCCATGAAAGTATATCATATTCATCATAAACTTTTTCAAATAGGGATCTTTAGGGACCACACTCTAAGAGCGGTGTTTGAAAGAGACTGCAAAAAGTGTACCTCAGCTCGAGGAGTATCGAGTTTAAACACAGATCAATTGTGTAGTAAACTAGAACTGATCCAAAATTAGGAACTGGTTGAATAATAGATAATATTACTGAAAATATTGATACAACCAAATACAAAGCAGGAATTACAGAGATCCATTCATAACATTCAGTACACCACATACTTTTGATTCGTAAGTTCAAAGCATATATTGATTTATTTGATTGGTACAATCTGACAAAATCTATAGAAACAATCTCAATAACATAGAGAGGCAGGTGGAATAACATTGCAAGATATTCGCGCTGAAGTGATTCCCTCAAACTCTTAGTGGTCATAACATCCATTATCCCAATCAATTTGTACACTACCGTCTTATTTGAAATGATCGAAAATAAGGCTGAAATTGAATTGAAATCATTTTTGTAGAATATTATTTGCATGCCTCATATTATTCAATATTCAAATCATCCAGAACATACTTTAATATTTCTGAAATATTTTCAGATGATGAATAAAGTAGACGACGAGAAAAAAGAGGATTGCAATATTGAAGAAGATATACAAAGACCGGATAGTATCGACTCCAACGATTCGACAGGTACGATTATTGTCAATGATTCCAATAAAAACACTGAAAAAGACAACACCTCGCATGGAAGTCACCTGCATGTGTTTTCCAATAATAACGACGATCTTGATGACGACAATACAGCATTAGACGAAATATTGGAATATCCTTTAATAAAGGATGAACATTTGATAGATGATTACCAGAATAAATTATTAGATAGAATATCCGGAAAAAGAAGCGACTCCAGTGATGACTTCGAAAGAATAGGAGCTTTATCACCGAAGCGCATAGAAGAAATCAAAGCAGAAGATATGAAAGACATTGATACGTTACATACATCTTTACTGCAGAGGAAAGCGGTTCGCCAAGAACAAAATGACTCGAAAGTCGAAGAGAATTATTCCAAAAACAAACTAGAGAGTGTAGTCGAAGAAAGTTGCTCTGGAATAGAATCAGATGAAAAACCAACCCTTTCAGTAAACATTTATCATAATTTAGCTTTCCAGAACACCAATGTCGATACTGAAACTGCGAAAAATGAACCACCAACGTTCTGTTCAATGCCATCTGCTCCTTCTTATGAAAGCAAAATCATAGACGGAAAACCCCTATCCGACTACGTAGAAAGTAACATAAAGAACGAAAACCACGAGTCTAAGGTGATCGAGGATATTCAAAATGTGGGAAACAGTAGCAAGAAACACTCAGTGCATTCCTTAGATATCGATAATGTGAAACTGTTACATTCAGGAGAATTGCACGACACAATAGTTGTTCCTTTACCTAAACAAGTTGCTGAATCTCTCCAAACTGACACAGAAAAAGAAAGGGTGGGAAATTTTCAAGGAACCGCAACTTCACAGTCTATCGATAGCACCGAAGAACTATCGTCAATTCTTTCTAACGTAGGTTTGCTGCATACTGGAGAGCTACACGATGGAATTGTGGTGCCAATAAGTTTGTCTAGCTTAGGAAAGACAATTTCATCTGAGACTGAGTGTAATGGAATTGACACAGTGGATTCAAATGTACATTCTGTTGGGAATTCAGAATCACAAACTGACCACAAGCCGGCGAATGATACTGGCGGTACCTCGTCTGTGTCGGTTCAAGTTTTACGTGCTCCAGGTCAAGTATTTATTATAATAGTAAGTAAGTTTCACTCCCCACAGCTTGGAAACATCTATGTGGTTAGAATACATCGTACTCGTGGGCTCTTCGTTTCTACATTTTCTCTAAGCACAAGTTTGTTTTTCAGTT
>WOGP01002995.1:0-15812 GCA_015342065.1 Leptinotarsa undecemlineata | reverse complement strand
ACTAAGGCAGACATCTTAGCCGCACAGATGCAGAAGGCTGTCATTCTTGGCTCACTGCGCTTGCTCAGGGCACATGATTCTCGGACCCAATGATCACTTACCTCACGGTGTGGGGAGTGGTCATTGGTTGATAATGCTGGCGCGCCCTCCCGAATGTATCGGGGCTTCGGGGGATAGGGCCTGACCAGCGCACACTACGGTGAAAAAAATAAAATAAAAAAATATCGTCTTTGTTATCTTCTAATACATTCAAAGTTAATTAATCAGGAACAGTTCATTTATTATATGAGCATACAAGGCGATGTTCAATTTGCATGGTTACAAGTCATCATTCAATTGCTCTTCCACTTCGTCAACTGAAGGGCCTAATTTTTACATGCTGATCGCTTTTTTTAAAGACTACTTCAAGAAAATTTTGACGCTCTTATTTTAAATGCCATGTTTTCTTTCTTGAGCCCGAACGAGTTCAATGAGATTGAATTCTAATAATAGAGGGACATATTTCGTGAAACAAGCTTTATTTGAACATATTACGAACAATCATTCCTTTTCAACTATATTTTCATAAAACTGTAAGCCACTCATTGATTTTCGCTTTTCTTCATGCATCAGTAGGTATTCTTTCAAATTGTCTGGAATGGAACTTGCATTATTCATCACAATCAAAGAGTTAGGTGAATACGGTCTAACAGTTGCTCAAATTATTCTTCAAACTCATCAACATTCATGTCTTAAGGCAATCGCCAGAATGCTTTAGGTTTGTTCTGGTTCTACGAAATTCCAGTTCTAGGACATCAGGATCATGCGCAGTTGATATAGAGCGTTCTAGTTTATTGAGGATAAGTTCGGATTGATGAATCCTCTGTTCTGGTTTCAACTGCAATGATCCTAAACGGTCTTGAACCGTTCCGAATCGTTCTTGCTCTCGAGGCTGACTGTTCCCGTTGCTCATGCGCCTTCATGTGGAAATTTGTTTGGGCCATTTTCTAGCACGTTTTTTTATTTATTCAATTCAAATAATTGATGATTGAGGTTAGATAACATTTGAAGCGATTTTTATCCGGTACACCAGACTTATAAAAATTCTTGACGAGACATTGTAAAGTTTTTGTCTTGCCACATCTTTCCATATATCCTTCGTTAAGAAAAGTTTCGTTCAGATAATAAATTTTTCTATTCCCACGTCGAAACTCTCTTATCTGCCTGAGGAAAGGTCCCCTTCAGCAAATTCATTCATTCTCGTCTCCTTTGAAGTTTTCCACAATTTCTTTCTGCCTATCATTGGAGACATACTTTGGACTTCTTTGTAGGCTCCCAATGTTTTCTCGAGGGTCAGTATTTCTTTTTTGAAATGAATTAACTTATCGAAATTAACTTATCGGTATATTTATTGTAAATTAGTAGTTTCCACAGGCACAGTTTGTCTTCTTTGAGATGGTTTTGGTGATTTCAGAGCTTAATTTTTTCTCTCATTCATGAATTAACATATCTATGTTTTTGAAACTTCCGTCATAGTTTATTTGTTTGTAAGAGAAAAAAACCTTGACTCACTTTCTTATACAAATTTCAATATACATATACGCTATTCAATTAGTGGTTTTTGTTCAATTTTCAAACACATTGGAATGAAGTATGAGAATTATGAAAAATGGGATATGATAGTCTGTTTGATACAAACCGGGAAAATGCAGAAACAGCAAGCAATTTGTATCACGAGAGGCATCTAGAGAAAAGACATCCTTTTAGAGATATATTCGCAAGATTGCGACACAACCTAATTGATGGTGGTCAATTTGAAAAGGAAAGGGCAAAATTATATGATTCAAATAGGGATAAGGAGTTGGAAGAAATGTCGTTTTAGAAGCTATTGAAGATAATCCCAAAACGCCAACGCGAAATTTGGAAATATCAACAGGCCTATCAAAAACTTACGTTAGGACGATTTTAAAAAAAGACAAATTCAAACCAAGCAGGACCAGACGAGTTCATCAACTCAGACTAGGAGATTTTGAACGCCGCGCCGCATGGCTTTTTGACAGTCGTTCCTAAAAAGTTATATTCAAGTGCGTGATTTTTCGTTTAATTATATTTGGACAGACGAAGCTTATGAGAGCAGTGCCGGCATTCTCAACCCCTACAAATCTTGGGCAAAACAAAATCCTAATTTTATATCAAATTAGATTTAGATATAGTGTGTGGGCAGGTGTTTTCACGAGTAGAATTATCGTCCCGTTCATTCATAATGGCACTCTCACATCTCAGACGTATTTGGAAATTTTAAGGAAAAATATAGAACCTCTTGTTGATGAACTGCCACTAATGGAGCTCAGAAAAATACATTTTCAACAAGACGGGGCTTCTCCTCACAACATCGCAATTGACACCAATTTTGTCGCTGCAAATGTTGGTAATAATTGGATAGCCAACCAAGGATCCAACCGTTGGCCGGCCAGGTCACCTGATCTAACGTCTATGGACCTCTGTGAAAGGTTGAAAGCTCTTATTTTCAAATTGCCGACCATGTCTAAGCACGAATTGGAAGCGGCAGTGGTGCAAAGTTTTGCTCTTTCACGCCTATTCAACCAATGGATTCGGCGAAATACTTTCAGAAAACATGTCGCTTGTGTGTCGGAGAAGCTGGTAGACATTTCAGACAGCTTTTCTGAAGAGATATATATATCATTGTTTGTTCTTTATTATTGTGATTATTATTCTTTAAGTTTGATTTATTAGTAGTAAATATAGTATAAATTGTTACCAGTTTTATTGAAACTATGCGTTTTATATACTGCTGTGAACAGTTTTTCCAATATTTGACAGCTAATACTAAACAATTACTTTCTGTTTTTTATAGCCGTTTCGTCCAAAGCCTACTTGATCAAAGTGTACGTTTCTACATGAAAAAACCTTAAAGCTCTGTGCTTCATAGATGACTCTGTCAAAACATCAAGTGTGCTAAATTTTTGGAAAGGTAATTTTAAGCTCTATTAAAATCTGTGTCTCATTAAAAAATTATTTTTCATCAATATCTATTGATATCTCATTTAAAAAAGTAGGTTTTTTACACCATTGAATTCTACGTAAAAAAGTGCTTTGGAACTGTTTGAATAGAAACAAGAAATTTTTGACAGGAAAAATGTTAAGTAAATTTTTTTTTGAACATGCTCATTTTCGAAAAAATGCTGTAACTCAGAAACGATGATAGATATCGATATGTGGTTTTCATCATTTAGTTTGTCATAAAATTTGACCCTTCTGTCTTAAAAAAATCTGTTCTGAAATCTGTTTTATCGATAATCAGATGTCGCCCCCATAGGAACGACAACTCTCAGATAGACTTGTGCGAGCTAAGAACTAACGAGGTCTTACCTTTTAGCGTGTGATTCGTTAGACACAGCTGTCAGTTTTCATCTATCTAGTTTCGATACGGGAGTTTCTTTTTGAAAGTATCCAATTTGGCCCCCTGTGTACACTTGAAACCGCTTTCTTCTAAACTAAAACTGTCTTCCGTGATGGCTCAGACATTTGCTAGTTCTATATTTTTTATTCTGTTTCCATACACATCCAGCATTTCTTTTTCGTGGACGCATAATAGTTTTTGATTTTATTTTATTGATTTTATTGAAAAATTTAATATTAACGCAGAAACTTCAACAGACAAAGATAATGCATTAGATGATAATTCAAGCGCGTAACCAATTGGACATTCTTTTTCGATAATTCAACGGGGGTAAAGACAGTGACACATCATTTAGCACATGTGTGTTGTGTTTTAAGTTCCATCGACTCCACTAAGGAACGTTGAATATATTATTTACAAACAATTAATTTTCAAGACTTTGCTTTCCAGCATTTTCAAATGACGGTGTTTTGTCGTGTTAGGCAATAAATACTATTAAATAAAATTAATTATTAACAACGACCCTATTAAACATCAACTTTAATTTAATGACGCTATTCATTTCCTAAAATATCATTCTCCTGAAATTCGATTTGTTGTTCTTGGCAGTTAGCCGAGAATTAGTATAAACACACTTAAGATCATCATGTTCATTGAATATATGTTGGGACAGGTTCTGAAACATTAACTAGTCAGTTCATTTTCCGGAAAGTATACGTGGTCTGTTGAAAAATGAGGTAAATAAGGTTAATGACTACAATCGATTAGCGATTTTTTTTATTATGATACACTCGTCTTGAACATATGTTCACAGTTTTAGCTGGATCAAATAATTTGCATCAAATTATGTATAAAAAATGGAATTGGGGGCTCAAAAACATTCGAAATGTTGACGGTGGCATACGGTGACTGTACTCTGAGAAAAATGTTCAGGAGTGGTACAAGCTTTTCACTGAAGGTCTAGTAGATGTGAATGACGACGTTCGCACTGGACGCCCCAGCACATCAACAATCGACGAAAATGTTGAGAAAGTGACGAAAATTTTCATAAAGGATCGTCGAATCACCATAAGAGAAGTTGTAGAGAATGTCGGCAAATCGATTGATTCAAGCCATGCAATTTTTATGTAAATTTTGACTAAAAAAAACCGTCACATGAGCTCGCTCAGGAATTTTTGATTGACGTTTAACGTTCATCATAACTGGTGACGAATCATGGGTACATGGTTATGATATCGAAACCAAAGTCCAATCGTTCCAATGGAAGAGCCCAGGAGAGCCAAAACCAAAAAAAAACACGCCAAGTTTCATCAAATATCAGGGTTTTGCTTATTTTTTTCTTCGATTAACATGGCATAGTGTATCAGGAATTCTTGCCATATGGTCATACAGTCAATAAGGTGTATTATCTTGAAGTTACGCGCCACGTGCGAGAAGTAATACGGAGAAAACGTCCGGTATTGTGAAAAACCAATTCATGGCTTTTGCAGCAGTTGCGAACATGAACAAACCTAGTTCGGTTTTTGGCACTGGGCTTTTTGCGCCACTGCCGAAAACCAAACTAGGTTTGTCAATGCTCGCAACAGCGGCAAACTCACGATAAATGAAAGCAAAGAACTTCACAATCACAGAATCAGGAATAAACTGCTTGCCAATCCCAACTGGTCTACATCCTTCTGGTCGGCAGCTAAAACTGTTAATCAAAACTCTAAAAAATCCACAATTCCACCACTAACACAAGCGGATGGTTCAATTGCAACAACAGCCATAGAAAAAGCAAATCTACTAGCTGAACAATTTGCGTCCCAATCCGCAGCCGATTTTCTGGGAAAGGCACTACCCACTATTCCTACACTAGAATCCACAATGCCGGAAATTACTTTTCGAAAGCGTCTAGTCAGGCGAATTTGGAAACAGCTCAATATCAACAAAGCGTCTGGCCCTGATGAAGTGCCCGTCATCGAACTTAAAAAGTGCGCAAATGAACTAGCATCAGTATTTTGCAGACTTTTCAACCTGTCTCACAAAAAAAGGGTTTTTCCTTCTTGTTGAAAGATTGCTTGAGTTCAGCCTATTCCCAAAAAAGCAAGAAAAATCTTCCAAATAACTATAAACCAGTCTCTTTGATATCAGTGATATCAAAAATCATGGAGAAAGTCGTAACCCACCATATCCTCAAATATGAAGGCTTCACCATCTTGAACGTTCCTCAATATAACTTTCAGAAATAAAGATCAACAGGCGACCATCTTTGGTATGTCACCCATATTTGGAAAAACGCAATCGAGAAACATGGAGAATCAAGAGCTATTGCGCATGATATTTCTAAGGTCTTCGACCGTTTGTGGCATGAGGGTTCACTGGCCAAACTTCGATGTTATGGCTTGTCGGATCACTTTTGGATATGGCTCTTCAGGTTCCTGAAAAAACGTTCCCTGCAAGTGGCCGTCGATGGTTACCTCTCGAATACTTTCCCGATCAACGCTAGTGTTCCCCAGGGATCCATATTGTCTCCAACCCTCTTTTTAATGTTTCTCAACGACTTAAAGAAACCAAGAATCCAATATATTGCTTGGCTGACAACAGCTGATGACGTCATTTCATTTGGATTCCAGGACATCGCCTACGGAGGCACATCTTCACCGGCAGCAGGAGGTTGCATATCTCAATGAGGATCTAGAAGTGATTTCGAATTGGGGTGAAAGTAACCAAGTCCATTTCAAATCCACAGAAACCCAGGCATCGGTTTTCTCCGAAAAGATAAATGTCTCTGAACTGTATATAATAATGTCAGGACAGACACTTCCGCTTTCTGCTTCGATAAGTTTGTTAGTGGGTTAAAATGGTCACCAATATGTCTTGGCAAAATCATGTTGCTGAAATTGCAACGGCTGCTTCTCAAAAACTTGAAACACTGTTCTGAACCAGAAAACTGTACACATCTCAGCAACTTTTGATGCTTTATGAAGCTCAGATCAGACCTCCTTTGCCCCCAAACATACCCTGAAGTTGCTGGATTCCATCCAGAAAAGAGCCATCCGCCTGATTGGAGGCGCAAACATCACGTGAAAACCTTGATAGCCTGGAACATCGAAGAAAAGTTGGATATGTCTATTTTCTATAGATATTTAAGTGACTTGGCACATTTGATTCCACCAAGAGCGGTACATATCAGAAATATGCGACAGAATGTAGCTTCTCATCGTTTTGAGGTTCAAGTCAGTACACCTCGAACTTCACTGTTTAAGAACTATTTAATTTGAAGAACTGCTTTCATGTGGAATGAACTTCCTGAGAACATTTTTTCAAATGAATTTCATCTCCACCGATTCAAATCCAACGTGACTCGAAATTTTCGCACAGGCACCGCTCTGAGAGCACCTTGAGGATATTCCTGTAGTGTTTGTCTTTTGTCCTTGAAATAAATAATGCATCTGCTCACTCGTTATTGCTTGTTCGTAATTTATTGGCCAAAAACAGCACTGTAATTATATCTCAGCCTCGAAATTTGGCCCCCTGCGATTTTTCCCAAGACTGAAGAGACACATGGAGAAGTCCATGTCGGAACTTCTTGGAGAATTAAATAAAACGTTGGCACAAGTGTGTCTATTTTGTCCCCTTTGAAGGGGACAAAATAGAAATTAATGAATAAATAAATATTTTTCGGAAAAATTTAAGTAAATCAATTTTTGGATTCTAGACATTCTAGAGATGTATGACTTTCTCTAAGTATATTCAATTGTTTTGTAAATTTTTTTTTTTTGGAAATTATTTGAGTATAGAAATTAATGTGGGTGACGTTCAAAATGCTTGCCGCAAACGTTTTGGCAACATCCGAATCTTCTATATATATATAAAAATGAAATGACGTTTGTTAGTCTCACTAAAACTTGAGAACGGTTGGACCGATTTGGCTAATTTTTGTTTCAAAATATTTGTAGGAGTCCAAAGAAGGTTTGAAAAATGAGACATTAAAATAGTAAATAATATTCAAGAAAAATGAAATACCTAGCATAAGTGTCATTCGGTCGTATGACCTTCATTTCCTTTTATGTTAGATTATTATCAAGATAGATTATTTTGTGTAGCTTGATATATCATTCTAAGTGGTGTGGAGAAAATAGAACATTTTTTGGCGAACAATAGTGACTGCCATTTTTTATGTGTTACTGAGCATTGGAAATCAACTACCCAACTGGAATGTAATGGAATAGAAAAAATTCAATCTAGCAGCATCCTTTTGTCGTACAGAAAACAAACATGGGGGAAGTGCTATATATTGTAAAAATGGGATAAACTATAAAAGTTTAAAGGATATATATAAACTGTCAGTTGAAGGAAATTTCGAATGTTCAGGTATTGAAGTTTCCCTTTCTAATAAAAAAATTACAGTTGTATCTTTATATAAACCATGTGGAATGAATATATTTTTTGATAAATTTGAATATTTGTTAAAGTCATAAGTGATAATAAATTAGTCTTTATAGCAGAAATCGAGTCAGAAAAAGTACAGCAGTACTTACTGAACATTGTTCATTAAGGGGACAGATGAACAGAGTAGGGCTGTTCAACAGATACCTTAACTGCAAGAAATGCAACAAAGGGACAAAGACAGAGAGGCACTGTATCCTAGGAGGCAAACAATGTACGGACAAGTCAAGTTTTTCAGGAAAATGGAAAAGTAACTAGTGAAATTTTGTCACTTTCTGCTTCAGACGACATTGATCTGTTGGACAATGCAGTTCATATCTACTGCTATCAAACAATAGTTTGATAAATATATTTCGAAGAATGTCTGACTGACTTGAAATGAACTAAGCGGTCCCAATAACAGGTTCTGGTGCAATAAAACCACACCAGAGAAAATTTGTGTTTTTACTGAGAAAAGTCTTTATTGGCAGGTCAATGCCAACTCAGATGTTGCTCGGTGAGAGCTAAGAACTTTCAGTTCCGTTTGGCTATTCAAGATTAGACATGATGAATTGCTAAGTTGAAAAAGTGAGAATGCTTTTCGACTGGTAGTATGTGAGTTTTCCTCAAATTCACAATATAATATCCGATTTGGTATCATTTAGAGCTGTTTTTTTATAAGCCATACATGTCCAAGCTTGCGAATTTGTTTCTCTGCTTTTCTAATAGTAATTTTTTCTTGAAATTCAAGAAGCGTATTGAAAAACCGCAAAATTTCTGTCTAAGATTAATTTTTGGCTTTCGGAAGTTTTAAAGAATCTCTCATACCTTGGTTGCTACGAAATGGTTGTCTAAGAGCAATTGGTTGAAACTTCATGGTCTATCGCTACCACATAAAGTAATAATCAATGATATTCCTTCCTATCTCACGAAAAAAATGATATGTAGAACAGACGTTTATAATCTCAATCTGAAACATAAAAAAATAATTCCTAAAAACCTTAAAACACAATCATAAACATATGTAGGAAAAACTTTTCGATAAGCAATCCTTGAATATTAGGTAAATGTAATTATCATTGATTTTAGAAAAGTATTTTTTTATTCCTCTCAATTTTTCAGGGCCTTAATTATTGTTTTTTGTTTTGTATCGCAGGTTCTCGAATAAGATCAGTCATAACTGATCGGGCTCCTTTCAAACATACTTGACCTATATGATTCTATTTTATATCATTCACGTATGGTTAATAAAGGTTATTATTATCATCCAATAAGTGAACAAGATTCATTTGTGTCAGTATGGTATCTCCAAAACCAGTCTTATATACAAATGCCGATAACACTGACAATAGTCATGCAATTTTTTGAGGCCAGACGTTTTGAACTAAAGTAATCAATATTATTTACAGTTTTTTATTGCATTTCAGTAAAAAGGAATGCTAACAAGGTTCATGTTTACTTTTTGATTATCAAGATACGAACATGTGTTGTAATGAATTTATGTGATCAAATAATTTATCATGTTGATATTAGTAATAAATATGAAAACAGTTAATATTTGAAAAATACTCAAAGATGTGTACAAGGCGTTTTACACGAAGAATGTCTATGTAGGGTTTGTATTCCTTATTTGATTTTTATTTCGTATCATACATTTTTATTACAAAATTGACTTTTCATTACTCCTTTGTCGCACAGGCGTTCAAAATATCTATCTGCTTCGGTTTTTATGTTAATTCTTTAATTTTTTATGTGTGATTGATGACTTGTTTATTTTGTGGTAATTCCAGCATTCAGTTTATTATTACTTTTTATTTTCTTATTTTATCATCGCATATCATGAAATGCTCATTTTTCTCCACGAGAATTTATTGCCCAAAAACGTATGACTATTTAGAGGGATAGGCACCACTTGGGATATTTCGAGTAGGTACTCATTGTTAACACTTTTATGGATTTATAAATTTGTTTATGGATTTACATAAATAGTCTGTATTTATGACCCCGACCAATGGTGATTTTCCAAAAGTTATTGGAAACAAATTTTTTTAGCTGATGCATCAGGCAGTCTATTCAGCGATTTCGGCCGGGAACTTACCCTACTTCTGATTCTCCACGCCACTGTGATTTTCTGTTTGTTCTTGTGCTTTGTTCTTAATAAATTTTATTATTTGTAAAAGCTGTGTCCGTCTAATTGATAATTCACCTATCACTAGTCCCGACATCTAGAATAGTAAAAGTAAATACTAATAGTGAAAATGTGAAAATCTAATAATATATAGGGTGTTTCATTTTAAAATGAGAAACTTGGTATTGACCACTGTTACATGACACACCTTGTATACACATTTTTTGTTGAAAACAATGCACAACTTAAAATACCTACCACCGTGTTGTTTTGACATAGCTATTTATTCATTACTGAAATTATTTCATTTGGCTGATACATATCGTACACATGTACAGTACGCCCATGAAAATAAGTACACAATATAAGCAGGTGAGTAGTGAGTAGGTACTCAGATTATAGGATATGGTAGAGAGAATGTCTACACATTTCACAAGCGATAATCATAAAGAAAACAAACCAGAAGCCAACACCTTGCTTTGTATATAATTATTTCGGTAAAATAAACAAGGACACCTATTCCAACACTTGGAAGTCATGTTTCTTCCTATTGTTTGGGTAATGTCAAAGAAGTATCTCTGCCATATATAATCCGGTTTTAAAACGAACACGAAGAATATCTTTGTATCTTTTGAGATTTGGAACGTATATTTGTATTCATATTCTACAAATCAGTTTTAGGATAGTTTGTTATATATATACCTTATCAGAGAGTAGATTTTATTTTCCAAAATACACGTGTGGTTCAGATTCACGACATCAATTATTTACGAGTTGCATAAAATTTATATCAACTTTCAGTTAATATACATTTCACTTTTTACTCACGAATAGTATGAAGTATTTGAAAGAGAAGCCCCAATGTTCGCCATTTCCGTTTTTTACGATTGTACACAATGTACACAACTGTTTTGATTGTGTTGACATCACAATATATATGAAAAGTAAAAATGTTGGCCAAATTTATTGATCTGAAACATCTATAGCCGCACGTAAAATCGATGGCAGCCGTGGTGAGGCATGTCGTGGTGACGGGTCGCCATGCGCAAGCGACTGTGCGATTATCTTCCCTTTGGTTCGGCGTTACACTATCTCTCTCGCCACGCTGAGTTCGGATAACTCTACGAGTATCAGTAAGTTGGTTATATTTTTATATTTTATGATTACAATGTGAATGTATTTGTACATTGAGCCCGCGTATATTCGATCTGTCTCACTTGCTTGAAAAATACATTTCATAAAGACTGACAAAACTGTATTTCAAAATCAGCTGATAACGAGTGGCGCACAAATGTTTCTCTTATTTGTTATCAACAGGAACATCAAAATATCAAATAATTAATTGATTTTCCAAAGAAGGAGGGATTTATATTGAAACATTTATAGTGATTTAATATTTTCAGTGATATATTGCAATAACTAGCTAAGATTCTTCTGTTTATTAGTATGTTAAAGCCACATTAACACTTTTACATGTATATTTAGTACATGTATATGTATATTTCAGTACCCAACATCATCACAGTGTCACAAAATATTATAAAAATTATACAGTGTATTCGATCGCTGCCTGCCAAAATACTCGATAAAATTAAAAAAAAATAATCCAGCCTACTTTGATGGTGCATTGATAAAGAAAATACCAACTAAAGCAAAATTTTGGTGTACATACACAAAAGAATCGGCGACATTCACGTTTTCACAAATTGAACGTCTTCGGGCAGAAATCAAAAACGCCATTGGAATAGCTAAAAAAAATTCATTGATAAAACTGAGAGCGAGATTATTCATAACCCCAATAAGTTTTGGTCATTCATTAACAAGTTAAAATGTACCAATGGAATCGGAGATGAAATGTTACATGAAGGCAAGCTACTCGATAATCCCTCAGATATTCTTGATGGTTTTGCAGATTTCTTCATTGGTTCTTATATAGTGTTGATATCAAGTGAACATGCGAACAACAGTAGTGATATTCGCAGTTTAGTGATCAAAAACTTCAGTATTGAATATGTTTATCATACCCTAAAAAAAACTGAAGCCTAAATTTACTACGGGACCTGATCATATTCCAGCATTCATCATTAAATATTGTGCCTCAGCTCTGGTTGAACCACTAGCAACCCTAATTAATATATGCCTGAGAACATGAACGGTATCATCATCAATATGGAAAATGTCGAAAATCTGCCCAACTTTTATAAGGTGTTTGGGATGCTTCTTGAGAAGACAATCTACTGTCATGTCAGCAACATTATTAGCCCCAATCATAACGGTTTCATGAAAGGACGTTCAGCCATCACCAATTGTATACCTGTTACTTTTAATTAATTCCTCTCTTTCAATAAATATATTGACACTACTCTGACAGCTGCTCATCGCATGTATGGATTCTTAGTTAGAAACACAAAAGACTTTGAAAAAGCTTTAACATATAAATGACATAATTTTAACTTTTGTTCGATCTAAGCTGGAATATGCATCTGTCGAGTGGAGTCCCTACTGTCAGGTTCATATAAATCAACTAGAAGCCCTACAGAAGCTCTTTCGAAAATATATGTATCCTACTGTAGGAATACCCTAATTGTTTGAAACTCACAATTTTTGTAGTATCGAAGTAAGGCGTAAATATTATTCATTTCTTTTTTTATTCAAGGTCATAAACAATGTCATTACCTGCTCTCCATTGTTACATATGTTGAATTTTTTTGTTTCTAGCTAGACGATCATCTAGGAATAGTGTCACCAGCTGGTTAATGGAAAAATAGATTGTTTTTTATCTGAACACTCCGCGAACAAATATAATGAAAAAATCTCCAATTTTTACAATGTGCGATACCTCTAATTCTGTTAGTCGTGTCTTAGATATATTCAACTGACAGAATATATAAATAAAAAGACATTTCATAGCTAACTGACAATTCTGTTTTTAATTTTTTTTATATAGATTCACAAATTATATTACGTAAGTACATATTTGTAAATGCCACTATTTGTCGCTATTCGGTAATTGGGTTCATCCTGTAGAATAGTGTATGAAATAAATAAGGTAAAGAAATAAATTATCGACGTTTCACACTTTCCAGGCGTCCCGTGACGGGTCACAATTTTTTTGATGAATCGACAGTTTCATGATTTTGGAGAAAATACGACTGAATTTTAAATTAATTGTGTTTTTGCAAAAATAACAAACAAAATCGTACATAATTACTCTATGGGCATAATCTCTTGGAATTTAATTGTATTGTTGTTGTGATGAATTCATAAATTGCTTAAGTACCTACCATGTGATTTCTGAGAAAAAATCTTTAGCTTTCTACTTCTACATAGAACATCAAACAGAAAGTGCGAAAAATTCCAAAATAAGGAAAAAAGTAAATAACTACAATGACAACTCCCAATGAAGGTATGTGGAAAACTCTTTCAATCAATCACTTAATCAATCAATATCAATATATGCTTTATTGTCGGAAGATAAGTATCTTATTGACAAAGACTTGTAAAAAAATTAAATGAATGTCGAAAAATATGAATATAAAATGCAATACATCACATAAAATATAAAAAATACAAACATAGCAATTTCACAAATGAAACATAAAGAAGACAGACTTCCTATTTTTAGTTTCATTGACTATTTGTATAAGCTCATGTACATCAGTATCTGTAAGAATAACGTTTCCAAACAACTACTTTCACAACTTTTTCACGACACCAAATTGAAGATCAATATTGCAGACACCCAATTCTTTTTCATTTATTCATCTGTTAAGAAATGAAAAACTGCTCTCAGAGGTGTAATTTGATTCACATCCACTAACGCAACAGCGTCAAGGAACATGTGTTTATTAAATTTTGAAATTTTCTTGAAATATCAGAGTGAATACTCGATAATTCACCTCCTAACACTTCAAATAATTGCGTTTTCTGAAGAACTTTACTCAAAAATGAAACATTTAGTTGAACACTACTTTTTAATGCCTTTCAAATTCATTCATTGTCAATAACAAAGGTTTAACACTATAGAAAATGTATTAATATGAACCAGACTTTCAAAATGTGGGATCCCTAACAGTGTCGCCATTTCTCTTTTACCACGGCTAGTCTTTAACCAGAGTGTGGTTTCGTTATTTCTCACCCCTCGTTTATATTATACACTACTGAGGGTTATTCGTCAGTTTGCACCGCTTCACGGAAAAAATAATTCCGCACAATTTTACGAAGGACTAACTCCTAATAGATACACCATTGAATCGCCGTGCAAAATAATTGCATCAAGAATGTAGCAGGTTATTTATAAATAAATAAAGGTATGTGACAGGAAACAGAAAACCCTCAGGGACCCCTTCTTTTACGACCGACATAAATGCCGGTCTTCATTCGTTGTCGGATCGTTTTCCCGTCAATTGTCTCGTCAACAGACTTTAGGGAGACAGGTGACAGCTGCACGAAAAGAACATAAAAATCATATTTGTTCAGGATGTCATACAATTCACAAAAAATAAGAAAAAAATCTGAAATTATTTTGGATAATATCACACATAATAATATTAACACATAAAGAAAGATAATTTGGTTTTTAACAATGAAATTATTGAATATTGTCCTAATACAACATTCATTTAATTAATACCTTGATGAAAATATTCGTTGGAATACTGAGATTTTGAAAAATGTTAGAAATTTCATTCCGTTGAAATATCTCAAATGTATATATTTCTGTTTGGTTTATTTGACTCTACGATATCTGGCAAACAGCTAATTTATTAATAATGAATCCTCTCACGAGGACCGGTGTGAATTAGCAGCTAAAAGGTAGCAGCCAAAATTTCGAAAACACCCGAGCGCACATAGACGTACGTGGAAAAATTATTACAGAGAAATAAACATTAAAAAGGTGAAAAATGATTAGAAGCTCTATTATTATCGCTGAACGAACACCTCGGGCAAATCTTTCGAAAGATTTGATTTTTAATGTTTATTTCTCTGTGATGATTTTTCGACGTACGTCTATGTGCGCTCGGGTGTTTTCGGGATTTTGGCTGCTACCTCTCAGCTGCTAAGTTCACACCGATCTCACGAGGCTGCAAAATGAAATAATGAAATGTATATTCAAATCACTATATCTTGAACCTATGCCAAATTTATATATACCACGAGGTTAGATATTCAGTCCATTTTTCAATAGAAAATTTGTTGTTTCATGCATTCTATTAGAAAAAATCACGAATAATCGAATTTGAATTGGATATATTATAATTCAATATAAGCAAAAAAACTACTATACTGTATCCATCCAATGAAGTAACCCAAACATAGATAGATGCGTGATCAAAGCATGATCACCACGCACATTTGCATCTATTGAGTGAAATAAACAAGTCTCCTGACGCTGGTCAATCTGATCTGACTGCAATCGGCTGGCGGAATTCCTTGTTACAGTGTCGAAGTGGTCAGTTACGCTTCAACGCCTATGTTGTGTACATATACGGTATTTTGAAGTTAAGAGCCCTATGGAGTGGCAGCGCCATATTGGAAATCGCGAAAACACTTTGTGAATAAATGAGATGGTACATAAAAAATATGTATAGGGAAAAGTTGTCGATAATGTATCGAAAAATGTCGCTAACTTTTTTTTTATTTATTTACCCAAACATGTTTTTAACTTTTTATTTCTTTGACGAATTTCAAAAGTTTTACGTTAGCGACATTGTACGATTGAATATAGTCAACTTCTTCATGAAATAAAATATGATATAATGTTTGACTAATTTAGAAAACGTGTTTTCCTTATTCAATGAATTTTCACCCGTCAAGTGCTGCCGTCTGGTGAAAACTGACCCAAATTAGAGCAGAACAGGGTTTGGCAACATC
>WOGP01002994.1:0-15812 GCA_015342065.1 Leptinotarsa undecemlineata | reverse complement strand
TTTATCTTGGTCCCCAACTTTCACACCAAAATAATGTTCATAGGCTGTCTTAACGATAGGTGTCATTTTACGTTTCTGAGCCTTAAATGTTATTTCACCACATATATAGCAAAAGCTATCGACAGAATTCACACACTTTCGAGGCATTTCAGATCAGCACTTAAATTAATTTAAAAATCAACTTCACACGATAATTTCAATAGCAACCACGTGCGTACAATTGACAAACTCACATAGGTTATGTTTACTACTTAAGAACAGCTGATGAGAGGGGTGTTATGTAAACAAACATGTGTACCAACTGTTGGTGATGAAATATTTCATTTGTTGAAAACTCAATATACATATATATAATATAATGATACTATATCTTGAAAACAAGAGCTAATATATAATTTTTATGGTCACTTTCGGTTTTAACACGTGGAAATACATTAAAATCATCTAATTTCAACCCCGAAACAAAAACTTTGTTGTGTTGTGTTATTTTCTTTTCTCAGTTTGTGTTGGTTTTCTTAAGTATGAAAAAACTTATTGTCATCATTACACTTTTGAAGAATATGATTCATGTATATCAGTATTGAGGATATAATAAAAAATGCCATAATGTTTGTCATTCATTATAATACAAAAACTACTATAGAAGTATAAACCAAGAAACGACTATTGAATAACTGCATGAAATAAATGTGGGATTGTGAAAAATACCCCTAAGAGAATTTGACAAATGTGACAAATTGGACTAAACAACAAGTTGGAACTGATAAACTTGAAAATATAGAAGATAATAATTTATAAAAGATTTGAGAAATCCAGTAAGCCGAGCAATAGTCTTGGAATATTTTATCAGCTTGAAAGGGTGGTCTTAGTATTCACATTATTGGAATCTAATTATCGTTCTGTGCGCAATTGAGTTGAAACTAGTACACTAATTGAAGTCTCAATGAATAGTAGTTTGTAGATTTTTTGAGGCTGACTCGACTTCTCAAACTCTTGAAATTCTACATAGTGACTTGTAACTGAAATCTAACAATGGTCGTACATGGATTTTTTTTGTTTCAGCTGGAGACGATGACGGACCAAGGTGCAGCCTGGTTCGGGCGTTGATCATCCGACCACATGGCCAACCATGGAGGGCCCGCATCCCTGCCGCGCGCTCACCGTCCACGGGCGCAAATCATGAATAATCCGCCGATCACGGCCCCCCTGGCACCGCTGCGATCCGCGCCCCCTGTTACGCTAACGATTCCAAGGCCCGAAAATGAGCGGGCCACCAACGAGTACGTGGAGACGCCCTTCCGGACGATCCTGTCGCCACCGCCGACGCCGCCTCCCCAGCCGCCTAGGACGCTACAGCGACCTACTCGGCTGGCGTTGCCGCCCCCGCCTCCACCAGCCGTCACCACCAAGCAGCCGACGGCGACGACGACTTTCAGCAAGGAGCCCCTTCCTGTCTGTGCCACGAGGCCCTCCATCATGTGCCCCGATTGCGGGAGGTGCAGGTGCGACTCCTGCCAGCAGCCGAGGCCGCTGCCCCAGAAGTGGGTCTGCAACAACTCCTGCCTCGTGTCCGCGGACAGCGTCATTGACTACTGCTCGTGCTTGTGTTGTGTCAAAGGACTGTTCTACCATTGCAGCGAATCGGACGGTGACGAAAGTTGTGCGGACGATCCATGCGGTTGCGGCGTGAACCGCAGAGCGGCCAGGTGGAGCTGCCTGGCCGCCCTTTCGTGCATCCTACCCTGTTTGTGGCTCTACTGGCCTCTGCGAGGCTGCAAGAGGGCGGTGGAGGCGTGCTACGCGCGCCATTCGAGGACTGGTTGCAGATGCCGACCTCCCTTACCGACGCCCGAAAAAAGATTGTTGGACTCTAGTCCTGACTTTTAGTGCGCGAGTGTGCTCGACTGCCCATGTGTACCTACCACTCTAACTTTATTACAATATTAATTTATTTTTTGTAAATAAGTGTAATTTCTAACTGTTTATAACAATGATATTCCGTGCTTTTTTACTGTGTGCCCTCGATGGAAAGGTTAAAAAAAAACTAGTCCTGACCCAGGCAGTAGGCTTTTTAAAAAAAGAGGTTTTGATGAAACATTGATTGACAGTACTTTGTGGGTTTTTTGCTGTTGTATACGAATTTGAGGATTGTTAACAACCATTTTGACGCTAAACATGTTCCATTGTCAGAAAATATCGTGGAAGTTAATTCTATATATGAAATTGAAGAGAATTTAATTCCGTTTCTGCATATCTAATGAGATTTTCCTATCAACTATTCAATTGTGGGAGCGCCGTGCAAAATAGGTTCCAGAAGACTCTACTACTTAGGCTTGCCTTGTAGGAACAGTTCAGACCAGAAGCCTATCATCACTGATGAGATCTATAACAGCTTTGGTTTCAACCATATTATATTCAGTTCAACGGTCATCATAGTGTATTAAGATATGAAAATTTTTTAGTTGAAGAGATATCTTATTCTCCTTCTGGCAGGAAATAAGTGCATCCTGGTCATCTCGACAAGTATCCATCTGTCTACCAATGTCTTTTAAAAGCTTTGGAAAGATGCAGTTTTTCCAGGTACTTTGTCATCTTCCCAAGCTGAAGTTTACTACTGATGGAACACTCCCTCTTCCTGTAGATATTCAGTGAATGGTTGTGCTGCAACAAAGAATAAAAGAAATTTTTGTCAGCCTTTGCAAAGATCTCCAGCTTTTTGTTTTCCATATGGTTGAAACAGAAAAATTGTATATACTTTGTTTTACCTCTGTGGCGATGAAAACGAGGAGGAGGTAGAGAAGCAGAATTGGAGGATCTAGTATAATTTTTTCGCAGATGTAGATGACCAAGCAGGACTATCGAAAAATATCCATAATAATAACGACCAAAAAGTATGATGACACTGAGAGTATGAAAAATATTAAGCTCCTCACAACTGAACTGAAGATTGGAGAAAAGTTGATAAATTTTATATAGAATGTAAAATTTAGTTTCACGAGCAATTAAAGAAATGGTATCAACGTAATTGTTTTCATTTTCTGCAAAAATATTTGTTTGTTGTTGAACCTTTTCATTTCAGACTCGTATTCAGCATTCCAAAATACTATCAATCAATCAATCAAAACTCTTAACTTAATGTTCTTTCATTTGAATTTTTTTGACGTCTAATGCCTAGATTAACTTGGAGAAACAAAAACAATTTCGAATATTACCCCTCCATTTACGCTAGTTTAGATGTTTCGACGGAGTAAATGAACTTTCAAAATTTGACTATAACATCAGGTGTTTGAGATGAATTAAGATTTATTAGCGAATAAGTAAATGACCATGGAACAGACTATAAAGTCGGGAAGAATAGCTCACAGATCTAACTTGCATTTCTTGAGGGCTGTGATGAATTTCTAGAAACATTAGTAATCTAAAGTTTGGACTGAACGGATCCAAAAACTGATGACAAACACATGATAACAACACTAAAAAAGTAATGAAAGTTACCCGACCAACATGACCAATATTGCGTTGATTTCTAAGGGCACTTTTAGAGTTATTTTGAACTAAGTTGATTGGAAACTTTAATGTTGATGCAAGGTGGATATTCCTTCCTAAGAATACCTTATGTGAAAAATTCAGAATCAGATTCATTGCTAGGTCATCTGGAATCATAGATTTTTGTCATGATACCTTCACCATGTTTCAATTAAAATGGTTAAACTACTGTTTGAATAAATATTACAAATTTTCTGTCTTTATGAAAAGTACAAAATAAATCAAAAGTTCATATCTATATTTGGGGCCTTGTTTCATCATTCAACTCAGAACTGTGTGTGATAGTCAAATGATAACACAATCACATTTTTTAGAGAAGAGGGTAGACCAGTATTTTCATATAGAACTACGCTGAAAAATTTGTCTAGAAAAAAGAGCCAAGATACTAGTTTTTGTTTCTTCCAAAGGTTATAGGATGAATACGTCAAAAAAAATTCCCATTGTTTATGTCTCGTGATTTAAGTGGAGACTATGAAAGCGATAAGTACCAATTTCCTAGATTTAAACTTAATCCCAAGAAATGTATTTATGAATTAAAGAAAAAAGATACCGATATTTTGAGGTTACTTCATAAACAAATTTTGGTGGGAAATTTTGATTACATTTATCAAACACTACAATTTCGGGACATAACCTTGGTAAATGTGGACACGAAAACCGGGTTGTGGCTTTTCTGAGCACTTAGGTCCAAGGTAGTGGTGGAAATGTGGACAGGGATGGAAGAAAAAAGTGTGACGGGCACCGGTGACCAGTATTATCTAGTCCAGAGCTGTAAGCAGTCACTTTGGTTGGTCTATTCGGACCTACGAAAAAAGTTTAACCGATAAAATCGAAGACAAATATTTGGATTAAGTTTGTTCATCGTTTATTTGCAAAGAATCATTGCAAAGAACTTGTCCTACGTTTTCTAATCATTAATGCAGATTTTTAATTCTTAAAATTGAATTTTCTTGTGTTTTTTTGGCTTCGACCACGTAACACTGTCTTAGCAGACCGACTTGAAGTGACTAAAAGTATGAGTGAGACTGAATGTTTGTTACGCTCATGTGTGTTGTCTGTTGTCTTTGGAATTATTTGTTGATTTATTTTTGCAAATTATTTATTTTTTATTTATATACATACAGGGTAAGAAAGGATAGAAACATTGTAATGATCAAGGTGGTCGTTTTTATTTATTTCATAACATTCTATACTTTCATCTCGCTCTTTGTTTAATTTTTTGTACAGATTGAATTTCCTATGACAGAACTGGTCAAAGTATATTAATAGATGGGCTACAGGAAATGCGACTGAGGAAAATTCATTTTTGAAGACTTCTTATTTCCTGTATTTTTGAAAGCATTGGTTTGCCGTACCTATACATTTCCCTGTAATGACACAAAAATAATTCCAGAGACCTTTTGGTTAGCATTTTTTAAATAAAGAAATGTTAGTACTCTTTATCTACGTATACTACAACTTACAAAACTTACACATACGAAATATCTGTATCGCAATTTTAATACAAAAATATATGCGATTAGATGAATGTAGGAAAGGATCACTTTGAATTTCGCAACGGTAACAGCTTGAACAATAATTTCAAAAATATTATTTACACAAGGTTATAAAAAACTTAAGACTTTAATAAAGCTTCCAGAATATTTTTATTTCGATGTCAATAGCAATCGCTAGGGATTAATTATCTAGTCTGTATTTATTCAGTTACAGACCGAAAATTGATAGTTGGTTTTATCTTCTGAGTTATTAACGAAACAGACCAACCATTCGAAAACAACGATCTCTCTGTATAAATCGAAAACAAATCTCAAAACTATTTTTGTTCGCCTTGTTCGAAATTACATGTGGGTCTTGGCGATAAGAAAATGCTGATAAACTTGCCTAGTCAATGTGATCCTTCATAAACGCAATCTAAGGAATATTTAAACATACTTACATTTATATGAATTATCGTACATCGATCTTGAATTTTTTATGAATCTTCGACATTTCGCTATCACTTTTTAAATAACAATCGAGGTGAGCGTATTTATTTCAAATATGCTCTAACCTCTTGTATCAAGGTCAAATACAGAGCGCCTCGTCAAAAATGTGGTTGCATTCGGCGTAAAAAAAGAGTATTTCATATAATTGATATTGAAGAGATACATAGTAAGTTTGCATATGTATATTTCGTAATAATCGGTGTTGTAATTTTGTTAACGTTACATTTTTTGACGGGATGTCTTCGACTTATTCCAAAATACAAATGTTTAGGGGCAACCTGATATAAATGTTTAAGTAACTGTTTATCAAAAACTTATAAAATTATGTTATTTCTCAGCTAGATTGCGCTTTTTTGTAAGTACGGAAAAATAGAGTTCCGAAATAATACTGACATGTCTGCAAATTTCTGTTTATACTTTTGACGAATCTGGCGGTATTCCTTCAGAACTCTACATAAAATAGGCTTTATTTTTTACAATGATAAAACTTCATGTTATGTCGATTTAGAAAATACTGCATCAAATGCAATCAGTAATCGATACTCTTAATTGAATTTTATCATTGTGAATCGGGTTTTATACGGGATGGTCTAGAAAAACATGGTTGTCTTTCATTTGTCTGGGAAAAGTCACTGTCCTCGGCAGTTTCCAAATTATTTTTATTCCTAGCCATTTTTTAGATCACCCTGTATGATGGAGGGAAGTACTCTCACTGAGTGCCAAATGGCGCAAAGCTATATAGCAATTGTATACATGTACATATGAAACTGTAATATTATTCTCTAATGTTAATAACAAAGATCAACAAATTTACACCGTTGTTTCATTTCTATCGTCTCTAATACGATCCCAAGGACAATTTTTTTTGTTACTGTCAGAAGTAAGAATTCAATCAAGTCAAACTGGGAGAAACGCAAACACTTCATGAGCTGTATAACAGTTGCGCTGAAAATTTCTTGACGTTTGTGAACAGAAAAGAGTCGCTAGGATCCAGATCTGGAAAGTACGGTGGATGCGGACGCAATTTGAAGTCCCTGTTGATGGTTTTTCAAGATAGTCGATAATTATACCATGGACATCTCAAAATACTGATACTAAAACATTCCAAGTCCACTGTGGCGTTTTTGCATGCTTTGGAGTCTGTTCACCAAATGCAGTACACTCAGATTACGATCATTTAGATTATGGTGTGGAGAGATGAAGCCATGATTCATCCATAGTCGTCGGTAACAGCCTCTTTGGCGAAAACAACTTCTCAACTATTGATTTTCCTGGTGTAAAGTACGATTACAGTTTATTAAGCCAAGCCTTGGCTTCAACGGTAGTTTTTGAGTCAAAAAGCAATGCTTTATTAACACACGAAATTACTTTACATTCACTTTCTTCAAACTAAAAAAAGTTGCTTCATTCAAAATGTCGTATCCCACAAACTAAGAGTCCGACAGCTGTGAAATTTGTAAACGTATCTCTTGATGGTGAGGGTTAAATAAAAATCATTTGGATTTGTTATTAGTAACGCCATCTGGGTGTTAGTCTACGAACTAAGTTTTATATCCGAAACCGACGAATATTTTTCTATTTTTTCCTCTCCAGAACAAAAATGCTTTGTCTCGACGCGCGTTTTGCTTACCAAGTCAGCATCATCAGATGATTGAAGATGTGTTTCAGTCATTCTCTATTGACGCTAACATGGCGAAACGTGGGTTTTTCTGTTGGTGGGGTAAAAGTGTTTTCAATAGATCCGTTGCATGCCAGAGATTCCAAATTCTACTTATCAAGGCTTAATAACAGTGAGAGCAAAAAATAATCTACACTCATTAATTAGTAACTACTGATTCTATGTTCATTAGCGCAGGCTGTTTCTGAAGATGATAATGTACCAGTGACGTCAGTGAGAGATCCACTAGTCCCATATCGACGACAAGATAGTTGACCTTGAGGATGATAAATGTGTTTTTATCCTTAGCTAACAAACTAAGGGCGCTCCCTAAATTGATCAGATTCAGTACAATAACATTTCACCATTTCAAAAGTATGTGCGACCATTCTGAACAATATATTCATCTGGTCGAAACAATGGTTGGAGTCGTTGCGCAACGTTTCAGGTCAAAATGGATCCACATGAAGAGGATTCTTATTTATGGGGTGGTTCTTCCGGTGGTACCTCTAACAACTAATAAACTCCCATGAGAGGACAATCACCACTTGCTGAATGTTCAGTGCTCAATAAAACACACTCAGTCAGTGGTCAAAAAAGTTACATGCTTCTTCAAATTATGGAGGTACTTTTCCTAATGAAAAGTTTGTCTCCAAGAAACACAGAAGTCTTGCTTTACGAAATAGTATGCTATGGATACCGGTGTGGGAAGCTGCTAGTTCTAATTTGTTGTGGAAAGTTAGCTTCAGTATAGAAAACTTTTTCACATGCACGTGTGCGACTATCGCATCATCCGCATACAACATTATTCTGCATGGAGATCACAAATGCATAAAGACGTAAACTGACTTTTATCTACAACATTGGCGTCCACGTTCCTTCATTGTGAATGCACCAGTCACCACCGTGTGAAGAAAAATTGTTTCGGACCGAAAGGTATCGATCTGTGTACGGCCATCATAAAAAACCTTCTGTTTCTTCTCCAGAACAAGTCTTGATAAATTCTATGGTCACTTACGTGGCCACTTGACAGGAATACGTAAGTATAGAGACACCCATATATGAATAAATTATATTAAATTGGATAGTGCTATTAATTTTCAACCAGAAATGGGCTATTGTTATAAACAAGTAAGTCGATACAAGTAATTTACAATCATCTTACCGCTATCATTAGCGATTCTATTTTTGAATGATCTATCTGTCCGTCTCTAGTAGCAAGTGCATGCTTATCAGATCAGAGAAAACTCAATCCTGAAGTTGAGAAAAAAGAAGTTAGTCTTGGAAGTATACATTTGCCACAGAAAACGAGTTGATTCTCGAAAAAAAAAGAAGATAAACGAGGTTCTACATTACACAATTTTATGTTTTAATATTACTCTTTGAATCTAACTGCGGACAGCGCATGGAGTAGTTGTCTCCAGATTTTTTCTCAATAAAATGAATATTTCTTTCGAAATTTGGAGTATTTCATTAAGCGATATCTATCTTTAAATTTAAACAAAACAAAATGTGTGTGAGACATAACCGAAATTTTTCATTCGTTTGAAAGACCTATTGATGCATTTATGTCTGGAATATAACATTGTTCAATTGTTCAACGTCCAATTCTCCATTACTCTGGCGCATAAATTAGGCTGAATTCGACCGATGGCACAGTTTATGTTGGCTTTGAGGACCGCTGTGATTTGTGGCCTATTTGCATACACCTGAGACTTCAAAAAACCCCACAATAAAAAATCTAATGGGGTCAAATCGCACGATTTTGGTGGCCAGTTCACATCACCTTCACGTGAGATGACCATGCTCTCAAATATCCAATGTTATATGAGTTGTGTGGCACGTAGCGCGGTCCTTTCTAAACCATAAGTCATTGTTATCCAGATCATCCAATTGAGGCCAAAAAAAGTTGATAATCATCGACCTAGTGGCACGTAGCGCCGTTGTTTCTATACCACATGTCGTTGGTGTCCAGGTAATCCAATTCAAGTCAAAAAAAGTTGATAATCATCGACCTATAGCGCTCTCCGTTGACAGTGATGGTCTGACTGGAGAATTCGAGACGGGATCCGCGGAAATTTTGTGAGAAGGTTGAATATTTATAATAGTCATAATTATAGTGATAGTTATAATACTGTTGTTGAGATGTCAATAGGACCAATATTTCTTTCCTAGTGAAGTGATAGGTATATCCTCTATGATTTTTTTGTACTCTGGCAAGAGCCCCCAATTATATAAAGTAGGAACCAGTATCAATGTATTAAGTTGTCTATATCGTTTTCATGTAGTAATATATATTTCATCTCTTAACAGTTCATTTTTGTTGTCCAGGGGACTGCTGAGTAATTAATTTTAGTGTTTTTTTTAACAGCAAGGGCTTCAAAAACCACTTGGCGCCCAAATGATTTAATCAAAATTGTAATAAGTGTGTTAAAGTCTTCAGTAACCCACGGCCCTACCAGAGCAGATACATCACTTGCCATACTTAACCTCCCCTTCAAATACGGTCCAAAACCTGGAAATCAATATACATACAGGTTGGACCTGATATGACCAACGTCGTTCTCAAAAAAATATGGAGCGATGACGCCGATAGCCCAAAATCAACACCAAAGAGTGACTTTTTCGTGATGCATTTGACGCTCATGGATATCATGTGGATTGGGCCTCATCGCTGAAAAGGATTTTTTAAAGGAAATCGAGCACAGATCGTTGTCTATGATCGTTTATCTTAGTTCCTGGGTTAGTTGAATTCTGTACAGCTGCAGGCCCAATTCGCCAAGTTGTAATCTACGAAAAGCTTAGTTCCTTTGAGCGACTCGAAATCGACTGCCTCGGATTCTACTGCACACTCTCACAAACAGCGGCGATGTTTTCGGCACATCTTGCGTTTCGTCGTAGTATGGGTGTTGGTCGATTCTTTACTATGGACTCAAATTTATCCACCACATTGCTCCTCTCAATAAGATCATTATGTCGACCGTAAAATGGGCGGAGCGCGCGGTACGTTGCCCGAACACAACACCCATTTTTATAAATAATTTCAATATCTCCACGTGTTGTTGAATGCTATATTCGACAATACAGACTGGGCCGGATTGAGGACGGTCTACAACTGACACAATGTACAAGTTGGGAGTGCCAAGTCAGACGAAGTCGAATACGAAGTTGAAAATTTAACTTCGCCGTGTTCGAAAGTGGATTTTTTATTCTTCATTGTAATTTTAGGAAACTAATTAGTTTATGTATAATAGCAGAATTTATGAAGATCATGTAATAAAAAAATACCGATGAAAACTCTCGGAAAAATAATAAAAAATTGTTAAAGACGATCCGATGAAAATTATCACAGGAACAATGAAAAATTATTAACTCAAAAACTAGAAAAAAATTTTTGCACGTCTCCGTTTGGACCACCTTGTATATGTTGAAAATTTATAAGAAATGCTAGTTCTAACAGAAAATGCCCACATCTCATATTCAGCATCTGAACACCCAGTATGTATACTTGAACGGACTCTTATATGTGCCGATCTAGAATCTAAAGGAAAATAATCAGAAACATAACCGTACTCAATGAAGCGATCGGCGGAAACGCGCTGCTCTCTAGAACAGAAACGTGGTCGACCTATGAGTTTTTTTTGTCGGTTGAAAATTCCTTTAGACTTCGAATGAGGATGTGACCAGATGGAAGTCATCCTGCCTTATAAATGGCGTTTCCGATATGTATTCACGTGGTGCCAACGCTCTGTCTCTGTCTCTCGCAGCGGAATCGACGCAGGGTCGGATTGAGGACGGTCTACCCCGACAGAATGTACAAGTTGGGAGTTACATGCCAAGTCAGACGAAAATTTTGGGCAGGGGGGGTTATATTAATAGAATGAGTTAAGTGCGTGAGAATTGGGACTTGATTGCACAAAAAAACAATTTTATATGATTATGTTTGATCCAATTCAAAACGTATATTGTGTGGTTTTGTTACATATGTTTGAGTTGTGAGTGAGTTGTCTGTTGGTTTATTATAGGCTTATACCTCTTCAGGGACCATGAGTAAGTCACCTTACTGCGTCTAGATTATTGATAATTATTCAACTAAGTAACCTTAGTTCAATAATATAAGGTAATAGAAACGAAAGAAAGAAACGAAAACACTGACTCAAAAACACCAAAAATAATAATTAGTCTTTACATTTTTCAGTCATTTTTGGGTGTAATCAAAGGTGCAACTTAGTATTCTGCTCTTCATGAAAGAGACCATACCTACACTTCTCTATTTACTAGGGATTTTGATGAAATTAGTGACACCAGTGATTCGTTAGATTAATGTTACGAGACTTCCATTTTTTGCAGATATCACATTATATAAGTATATTTTTGCAAAATATTATTTAGGTTAAAGTCCAAATTTGAATAAACATATGTTTACATGGTCAAAGTTAGTCGGAGGCTATGCTAGAAAACATGATGGTCTCAAATATTCTTTGGATGATTTTTTTGTGTATAACTAACAACAATCTGAAAAATGTTCAAATCTAACTCAATAGAGAATCTGCTGAAGTTAAAGAGCAAACTTAAAAGCTCACCCCAAAAAGTTACTTAGTCAGTATCTTGTAGTATTCATAAATTTCACCTACAACCTGAATAATCAATGGAAAGAAATTAAATATCTATACTTACTTCGGAAAATAATCATTTTCTGAAACGTCGGATAATAATCCTTCTCAAAGCCAATTGGGTGCAGTCTTTTATATCGTGTGACAACAAAATCATTCAACACGGTGCCATTCAGTTGTTTTTGGGTGATAAATTCTGAAAGACGGTATAGACGATGTTTCTAATGAAAAAATAATGCCTGCCAAGACTTCATTCATGACTTCATTCATCTCATCTCATAATAGAAAGGGTTTATTAAATTTTAAAATTTAATTGAAAGATAGCATGCGGTTCAATTTACTGTGAAAATGTGATTTTTTTCTCTTTTCAAACTAACTTTATAATGAAACTTAATTTTTTCCTGGCACCGAAACATGAATCGCATAGTATCTTTGACATTTTTTAAAGTCGAAAAAGAACAGTTCCCACAATATCTACTGAGATTTTCGACATAGATATAGTAAAAAATAAACTGGCAAAAACATTAATGGATATTATGTGATGAATTTTAAATTTTTGATTTTTTATTCAAAAACAGAGCAAACGTCATCTTCTCTTTCTCAAAACATTAAATTGTTTGACAACATCTCCATAGGTGATTTCATATTGAATTTTGAGAAAATTGCGCCGTTTTGAAAGAACTTTGTCGCTTATGTTATATCATTGAGAGGATATTTTTAAAATTTCGCAAATGGTCTGAAAAATATTCAAGGTTATATCTGTATCTGTAGAGTATTCAAGATGAGTGTAGGCCCACAGCACTTAGGCCACATGTGACCCATTGTACATTCTCCCGAGGAGTTGTCCTCCTAGTTCATCGTCCACCCAGTCCTTTCCATAAAGGTGGACTGGTCACAAGTCAAAAAAGTTTAATGAAATTTTAAGTGATAATTACATTACATTTGTGTGGGCTCTGTTATAGGCTTATGCCTCTTCAGGGTTAGTGAGTTGTATGGGCGTGTGTTTTGTTGTTGATGGTTTCTGTAGTTGTGTTGTTTTTTATGTATCATTGTCTAGTGTTGTGTTGGTTTGTGTTCCTTTGTTTTTTTCAAGTTTTTCCGTTGTTCCATGGGGTGGTCCGGATTCGTTGCAGTGGTCGAGGTGCTTAGGTACGGGTTGTTAAGCCGGGGCTGTTGGGGGTGGAGAACTACTGATTTCGACTCTTTCTAGGGCGCTGCTGTCAGCCATCTGAATCCCACTGGGAATTCCTCTAGGATATCCTGGATCGGCTACGGCAGGTCTTCCATTGCATTGCAGGACAGGTCACTAGGACAAATCTCCTTTATATCGGCAGGTGTAGGTCAAGACTCGTCGAACACCCACTCTCTTATTGACGATAACTCCGGACACTCGCATAGGAAATGCCTGACAGTTTAATCTTCCTCTTCACACATCCTGCATAGAGATATGTCCACTAGCCCCTATTATGGAAGTGTTCCTTAGTTGACAGTGCCCAGTCAGAAATCCTACTGTTAAGCGTAGATTCTTCCTGGTCATCGCCAGATATTCCTTCAGCGCCAGCTTCCCTGGTCGCCCAGGGCGATCGTAGCAAGACTGCATCCTTTGATTCCCTCCGATCTCTTTAGGGATTGTGCATGGGTGTTACGTTTGGCTAGTTCCGCAATTGTCGAAGTCATCAGGCCTTAGGTGTCACCGGGCCCTAAATTTCTTAGTCCAGCCGCTTCCTTAGCTAAAGAGTCGGCAATGGTCTTTAACCCACCTCATTATAATGTTATTATCTACCGAGGCTTTGGCTAGATCTTGGTGGCACTCTAGTACTAGCCCTTAAGTAACACGTTGTCTGTTCAAGGCTAATTGGGCTTGTCTACTATCAGTGCAAATTGTTATGTTTTTGCCAGAAATTCCATTCCTAGTTATTTATTTTGTGGCAATTGAGATACCAGCTGTTTGAACCACGCTGGTATTTTTCCCATTTCCCTCTTAATCCTTAGACTTAGTGATCTAGAGTAAACTTCACATCTTGAGCCTTCTTTGGTTTTTGAGTCTTCTGTATATATGCGTATTGCATTTGTATCATCTCACTCTGTGTTCTGTTTTATTATTTTGTAGGATGTATTAAGCATAAATATGTTTTCAATTGTTTTTTCGCAAGAAATGGCCAAGAAACTTATGGTTCGTTCCATATTTCAAATTCCCTACTCCAGAAACAACTATATAGCGTCAAGTACAATGATTTCATAGTCTTTAGATATAACACAAAAGTTGTATAACATAGAGTTGTAATGTTCAATTTAATGTTCAATTTTCATTAAGAATGACTGAGAAACTTATAGGTTCGTTTCGAATTTCAAATTTATTACTCCAGAAATAACTGGATAGCGCCGTATACAATGATTTCGTAGTCTTCACATAATATATGAAGTTGTAATGTTCAATTTCAGTTGTGGCTGCGGCACTTTGAATATGAACCAAATTGAGTTTGACCCCGGTCCGTCTCTGCCGCAAATCTAGCATATTCTCGAAGAAAGAACAAGTAAACAGGTAACCATCGTTCGCAGGTACACGACAGTGGTGTTCATTGATTGGGTCGTACTTGAATGAAAGAAACGGACCCCGGCATGTCGGCGGGTGGCAGTCCCGGGTTATTCCTGGAAAACCTACTGCGCCTCCGACCCCGGGGGTTATTTCTGGAAAGTCGCGACCCGTCCGCACTCCACATGTCTGCGGCCAGCGCTTCCGCTTTTTTTTCGGCCTGAATTTCGATGTTTATGTATTGGCATGTGCGTAGGTGTTTATAACTACAGCCAAATACTCGCATATTTTTGACTAATTATTGCCTACGTCTTCGCCCGCGTAGAATTTGTTTTGTCACATTGAATTTCGTGACAGACCATTTTAAACAAAAAGTTACAATATTTCTTTAATAACTCAAAACTTCAGGTTTCCAACTTCAAAACTGACGAAATTCAATACAATATTTAAACCCCTATTAACCCCCTTGGGGTTGGAAATTGCTGATCCCCTTTCTTGGTGCTAGTTTACGTTATACAAAGAACCTACCTGCATATTTCAAGGTTCTAGGTCCAGTAGCTTCGCCTGTACGTTAATATAAGAGTGGGATACTGATTTATATTTTTACTTTGAGAATACAGTAACTAAAAAATATGCCAACTGCGAAAAGTAATGAATAGCTTCAAGAATGGAATTATGTTACCTATAAAGAAATTGCCAAAACGTCAACGTCGTTTGCCTTCACACGTCTGTCCGCGTTCTCGGAGATGCCGCTTCAATAGTTGGACCATCCTTCTTCCACGCGCATCGTGCCCGTCGTCTTACAGTAGAAGCGACGCGTAATGGCTCACTGCGTTACGTCAAGTTAATATTATCGTGACAACTTTTAAATGATTAATCCAAATTACTTAGTGTAAAAGACAAAGTTTATCCATATTTAATACTTAAATACAATTGTCTCAATTTTTATAAGAATTTTACAGATATTCTAAAATGTACATCGTAAAAAAAGTATCCAATTTTATTGTATTTATTGCTCAGTATTTTTCATACAGTGGCTACCACATAAGAGGTAGATATACAGGGTGTAACATAAGTAAGTTGAAATATTCAAGTTACGTATTCCTGAGACAATTTTAATAAAAAAAACTCTTTATGAACTTATGTTCGAAAATGCTTCGTTTCGGAGATACGGGGTGTTGAAATTGAATTTTTTTGAAAATAAATCTTGGAAAAAATAAGTTATTTGCACGAAATTTGGTATCCGGCATTTTTTTGACGTGGGAAATCATAATTTCGTATCAATTTTCTTGTAACATCTAGAGGGCGCTGTCATTATTTATTTCGAATTGCCCTAACTTTTTTGACAGTGAACTTTTGGTACTTTTCATGAAAAAACCTCAATTCCCACACCTTTTCCAAGTAAAAAAGGTACACCTCCTCAACAACGCTGAAGGTGATCGTTTTCGAGATATTTACAATTTTCTATATCGATGCAT
>WOGP01002993.1:0-15813 GCA_015342065.1 Leptinotarsa undecemlineata | reverse complement strand
TTTCATCCCATCTCTTCAGGGATAGGACATGGGTGTAACTTTTGGCTAGTTCCGCAATTGTCGAAGTCGTCAGGCCGTAGGTGTCACTGGGTCCTAATATTCTTAGTCCAGCAGCTTTCCTGGCTAATGAATCGGCAATGCGATTACCTTTACTCCTATCGTGCCCTTTAACCCACCTCAGGATAATATTGTTATCTACCAAGACGTTGTCCAAGTCTTGGTGGCACTCTAATACTAGCCTTGAGGTGACTCGTTGTCTGCTCAAGGCTAATAGGGCTTGTCTACTATCCGTGTAGATTATTATGTTTTCTCCAGAAATTCCTTTCCTGGTTATCTCTCTTGTGGCGATTGAGATACCAGCCAATTCTGTTTGAACCACGCTGGTGTTTTTTCCCATTCCCCAATTAATCTTTAGGCTTAGTGATCTGGAATACACTCCACATCCTGAGCTGAGAACAGGCAATTACCTGTTTAGTAAATACTAGCGACTTACATATGTTGAATTAATAAATCAAAATGAGCGTTGTTTCATTGCGTTTTTTGGCCCGAATGACGATTTATGTCCGACAAAGAGCTCTGAGCCAATTGTTCTGTAGGATGGAAGAGCCCGTAACATGTCAGCTGCGCGCGGGGAGTCTCTCGAATGGAAGACGGTGTGAATGCTATTTATGCTATTTATTGAATATGAGAAGGATAGCGATAGTTTAGTAAATACTGTAAATTCCAATGGAACGCTCATTAAATTCAACGGAAAATATTCACTTTTGCAGGTTGATTATTCGTTTGAATAAGTACGTTGATTAAATATCCATTTTTTAAAATAGAGCAAATGTTTATTCTGCATGAAGTTCAATGTGTTATATTGAATTTTCCAATGCAATTTGTCCATAGTTTTCAGAAAACTTTCGATAGAAGATACGAGATAAAGCTGATGGAAAAATGTCTCCTAAGTAGAAAAATTTCAAAAACGAATTCAGTTGAAAATGTAGTAAACAGTTTTCTACACCACCGTTTCACCAACCAACTTGGCGTCTTCGGGAGATGGAGAAAACGCGAATACTCGAGAAGAGTATTGAATTTCTGGTGGTTGGGAAAAGTTCTTGTTTTGGATTCAACGTTATGAAATGAGATTAAGTTGATGCAAGTAGAACCTCTCAAGGTTTTTTTGTGTCATACTTATATTAAATTTCGATTTTAAATTGTATACAATATTTTCAGAAAGTTACAACTGGAGTCAATATATAGAAAAATAAAAAAAGGACTCACCTCAATTTCCACGGGATTTCAGGATGAACACAAATTTTGAGCCAAATTTTAACTGTCACTTTTGGAACACTTTGTATTGATATTAAAACACGTTTTCATTACATACAGAAAGTTTTCAAAGCAAGTTACATGCACATGTGCGTGCTACTCACTCTTTGAGAAAATTAAAACGGATAATCCATATGGACAATATTTACCATGATAAGGGACTATTCATTGGAGTATTTTGAAGATATTCTGTCCTTCGGTGGTTTTTGATAGGGCGCTTTTTTTCGAAGATACGGGGCGAAAAAGAATTTCAACAATAACATTTTGAAAATTGTAAAATTATTAACGTAGCCGAAATAAAAGTGTAGCGTACTACACTGGACCTACCAAGTAACAAAAATCTAACAATTCCGTTGGTACCTATCAACAACATTCCGATTACTGCAAACGGCTGTAGACATTTGATTTGAATAGTATGTCTCGTAAGTGATCCTGATGTTTTTGAAAGAGTTCCGGAGTCGATGAGGAGAATATTGGATTCTTGCATTCAAGCGGGGGGTATATAGTCATTTTCAACAGTTCTTGTAGAATAAGAAACATTCCATGTAATTTTTGGTGATAAATTGTTATTGTCGAAATCGTTTTTCGCTCCGTATCTTCGAAAAAAAAACGCCCTATCAAAAATCAGCTAAGGACAAAATATTCTTAGAATAGTCCAAGAAATAGTCCCTTAAATTTTTGCCGCATGCTTAATAAACATCCTGTATAGTATTAAATATACATGTTAACTCATCAATATAGTCACTTTTTCACAAGATTATTTTTGTAAGTTGAACTTGTAAATTTATAACATGGTTTTATTTAATTTTCTTTGGTAAAAACAATGATGCTGGCTTTTTGAAATAATAATTTTACTGGGAAAATCCTAATAAGTTTATCGCTTTCTAAAAAAAATACCGTACAGTACAGTTTTCGACACTATCAATAAGGAATCATTACTTCTCAAACAATATTTAAATTTTACTTGAAAAAAATTGCTCGTATTTCAATAAATGTTTTCTGTTCATAGTTATTGTACGAGGTCTGTTAAAAAAATAAGGTAAATTTTAATTGTTCTCGGAATAGTATTTATATATTCATCAATTTCTGTTTTGTTCCCTTCAAAGTAGTCCTCCTGTATATCTCCTCAATGGTCTCAAAACACCGTTCTCTCACTCTCATGGGTAGGTATCTTCAATCTTTTGGAACAGGAAAAAATCGCAGGGAGGCAAATCTGGTAAATACGACGGCTGAGGCATGATCATTTGAAGTGGTTTATAAATCACTTGAAGAAGCTAATTTGGTAGCGAAACATGTTGTGATATATTTTTTAAATAAAGTTTGTGGGGATCAAATCGTGAGGTGTAGTTTTTGAAATTACTACGAAAAGCTTGTACCACTTGTAAAAATAAATCTGACTCAGAGTACAATCATCGTATGTCACTGTCAACATTTCAAGTGTTTTTGAGCACTTTTTTGCATTTATAGCAGCAAATCGCTAAAAAACACCTCTAAATTTTATGCCTCTCACAAATAAACTAAACATGCTAAAACGCTGGAATTATGAACATATGCTCGAGACGAGTGTACTTGTATTAAAAAATTGAAAAATCGTAGTACGTAGCCCGCAAAAATTGAAAAACCACCTCATTTTTTAAAGAAATCTCGTATGAAACGATGTGCCAATACTACGGGTGCTATTTTTAATATTGAAACTGTTAGTTATCATTTCACGTTGCAAGAAACTGTTAAATCGTTTCTCTGCTAAAAAAGCCGATTCATCGTCTACACAGTTATATGGAGATAAAACCCACATGCACGAAATAATCAAAATACTCACTCGACTTCCTTTCTGGCAGATTCACACAGTCGTCTGTCCTAAATTCTCTATGGCGCAATTCTGACCACGAAACTATTTTAAATCGTGACTTGTACTATATAATTACGTTATTTTTTCGAGTCAGAGTTCATCTTTACTGATAATTGATAATGTTAATCTTCATTTGATTTTTATTCGAATGGTCAATAAAAGATAACTTCTTGACGTTTTCCGAAAGGAGCGGATTGCATGATTTTGCGTTAATCTGGTCCGGTTTCTTGCTATTTAAATCGATTTCGGGATTAAAAAGCTCAAAAATCGTTCAGTTCTTGAATCTAGAGATTGTTTGGAACTCAGAAATGGAAGATAAAAAAATCTTCGTTGAACATTACAGTTGCTGTTTTCTGGATATCTGATTTATTTTCTAAAACTAGAAGAAATTTAACGAACCTTCGAATAACTAACTGTTTAATCAGGCCCGAGTTACCTCAAAACCTCAACCTATTATCGTATTTTTAATTATGCAAAATCGATCCCTGTTAGGAGTCACACGTTAAAAGGTAAGACCTCGTTACTCCTCAGATTGCACAAGTTTCTCAACTTCTGAGAGTTGTCGTTCATATGGGGGCGATAGCTGATTAAACAGATCATGTTCCTGATGAATAAAGAGTATGAGGAGTATTTTTTTCAATTTCCAGTAAATTATTGTTCCTTTGTTAATTGATTCAATTCCAGTTGAACAATATACTCTTACTACTTGGCGATATTTCCTGAAAGAGTCGTTCTTTTTCCATATCATTCATCTTCATACATTGACAGTATTATTTGTTTGTGGTTGACAATGTGTTCTACTAAATAATGGAGGTTTTAAATAATCTGACAGGATGTAAACAGTTGGAGTTTAGATACAAATTGCAAGAACATAAGCTGTGTAGGCATTTGTTAATCAACCTTTTCGTTTCCCTCTCTCTCTTTTCATTTTATTTGACGATTTTGCTTCTCCGAAGTGCCTCTTTCGTTTGTATCTTGTGTTCCACACGGAGTTTTCTGACCAGAAAAAGAAATATAGTCTTCCTCTTCATCAGATTTCCTATCAAATTCCCTTAGAAGCTGACCTTCACATCTGAGCTCCTGATTTATTTTTGATAGTTGGCTTAGGAAGCTTTTTGAGTCCCAAGTTAGTTAAGACTCTGAAGCATATTACTTCTTTGCTGTTTGGCTGTATAATATACTTTAGGATCTTCCGATCGGGAAACCACTTTGGAGGCATGTATTTTTTGCTTCATGAAAGTAGGTGAAGTTCTAATGGGTTTAGAGAAACATCAAATTTGCATACGTAACTCCCATGCCAACCCTTTCAATTAACATGGAACCGTTATATATATGTGTCCATATACTCACATATTATCTGCTTGCATGTTGGTTTTTTCCGCTACTCAGATCTGTAACAGTGAAATATTCAGCATTACTTCTGAATCTAAAGTGGTGCATGTACATTTATTTGGGAATATTTGCAATTTCCATAATTCAATGTACACACATTTATTTTCTTACACTCACAATAAGCTTTACCATTTATTTGATGACCACTAGATAATTCATTTCAGACTTCCACCTCTTCACACATACCTTCCGGCATGGCCTGATGGTTGCTGCTGTAGCTTTGGAGAATATTGGTCAATTTGTTTTCTTCGATGTCCAAGCATTCAGTTTTTGGAAAAAAAACTGTTTTCTCTGAACATTCGTAACCTGTTTTGCTAAAATTTGCATGGACTATTCTTTCATGAATTGTGAGTGGGACCCATACAGCCTGTTATCATGTTGTCAACAATCCAGCGACTACAGTAGTCTTTCTTTGGGATAACCTTTTCCAAGGTGTCTTCTTGCGGGAACTAACTACTGCGACTCTGCTTATTAGAATTGACTGTGGACTGTATTTGTCTAATCAGTGAGACATGCGTCTTTCGTTCATCTACTAATGATATGCTAAAATATAAAAGAAACTATGTTCAAACATTACATAACCAGAAATCTCAAACAGGTGATATCTGATTTAATAATAGTGAATGAAAACTTTCGGAAATAGTTGGGAAGTACAAGTTCTAATCTTATTCTTATATTATCTCCAATTTAGTAGATTTATGTGTGAATTTACTGTTCATAACAGGCTCTTCTTTTCATATATTTTTATCATTGAAGGGCCAAAATCTGTTTCTTTCGCCTCTACAGTTGACATTTCTGTTGAAGAAATCTTCTGTTGCACTGAAATTCTATTTCGAGACTTTCTTCAGTGTTGAAGTCAGTTACTTTCTTGATGATTTCCTACAAAACCGATTTTATGGTGCTTGGTATCAATAGTTTGGTATACCCACAAACTAATAAAGTATCAGCGATGTATTCTGCGAAATTTTCTTTTTGTCAAGTCCTTTATTTCTCCCGCTGCCGTATTGTTTTGGTTAAATAGTAGTTCCCGTAAGATCTGTTTGTTGTACTTGAACATTGTTTCATATACTTCAACGACGCTGATTGGGGGTTTTCCTGTGCTACATCGATCAAAATGGCATTATTCTTTACAGAGACTGATACATTTATGGTAAAGAATATTGAGAGGGGTACAATTTCTAGAATTGGTACTTTAATCAGCCTAAGATCAGTTGCATTACTTAACTAAGTTGTAAGGTTTTTCTAAACAGCTTCTTTGATCTTCTACTTTTAGTTGAGGGGATATTTATTTTATCATACCGGAAGTTTGCTCTGTCTGTTATTTCTTGAAATGTTATTTCGATACACCAAAATGAACTATTTGGATTTACTGACGACATAAACTGTTGTTAACGAAACCAAAACAGATTTCACTACCATCAAATAACAAACACACTGAAGTTAATGAAGCGTTCCAGAAAGATTCTCCATTCTAAAAAATGAGTATATCTAAAAGCTTCTCAACCGTTTTATTGATCATTTACGTAGCCGCCAATTTACCTACTTCTCGGTCTTGGCGCAATTATTTTAATTCCTATGATCAAGTCGGCGAAACCGTATCAAGATTTGTTGTCGGTTGCGCGCGCATAAAAACACGCGGCTTTCTTAAACAATAGAATACTAGTTGGCAGCGTTGCCACGTGTATGAAATTTTCCTGATATCCCGGAAAGAGTCAGTCAAGAATTTTTTGATTCTTTTCTGAAGTTTTTTCATAATAGTATAAGTGAAGGCAGTAATCCAAATCAGAATATCACGGAAGTTCCAAGTAATTCGAAGAAGTTATCAATTGTAATAATAGATAATAACAAATATGTTGCAGAATTTAAAAGGGAAATATTTTTCGGAAAGATCAGTTTTCAAGCTTCCCACATTGTTTCTTCAATAATGAGAAATTAAGGCGCCAGAAAATGTTTTGTCGCATGCTACAGACATTCTAAAATACTATATTAGAGGCCAGTAGTTTTTTAAGCGAATAGTGAAAATGGCGTGGGTAAGTCTTCCGTCTGCTTTAATTCCCGAAATCAAGATGTATCATCCAAAAATACTACTAGCTCACTTTTAATGTTTTTAATAAGAAGTACACCAGAGAAATGTGAAAACACCACTTGTCGCCCGTTTTTGAACTTCATTTTAGAAGTATATTCGTGAAATTATTCCAAACGCACAAAAAATGAGTCGGATAACTCTAAAAAATAATGAGATTTATCCAATAACGTCACAAAAAAACAATATTTTTGTTAAGCAATGATGTGATTTCGATTTGAATATTCACTCTCCAGAGCACTGAAGTACGATTGCGCCACAGTCGATTTATCACTAAAGTAGAAGCATTCTACATTGAAACTTTTAGTTCTTTCCCAGAAGCAAAACGTTCTGTATTTGCCTTATTTCGAATCATTAAAATATAATTACACAAACTGTCAATTGAATACAATTTATTTGTTTTTTTTTTTGTTTAATCATAAAGAAACAGTTCAATGACAGTAGTTCAATGTTTCTCAAATTTTGAATGGTACCATAATTTTTAATTCTGAACAATTTTACTCAGTAACATTTCGACATTTCGTAAACGGCGGTATTACTCGAAAAGAAAATAGTTTTCGCTTCACCGTTAAAGCCAACTTTATATCAAGCACCTGATATATTCCTAAAATTCATTTCTCAACAAGCAATCGAACGTCTATTGAAAATTATAGGCCAATATCTATTATGTGTGCAAAATTATTTGAACATATTGTATATTACAGGTTAAATCAGTTTTTTGAAAAGTATATCGGGGCAAAGCAAAACGGTGTTGTGAGAAATAAATCTATAGAGTCAAACTTGTTAACTTTCACTAACAAAGCATACGAGGTACTTGAAGAACAAATATCAACTAGTTCAGAAAGCTTTCGATAAAGTAGATCATTATATTTTATTGTTGTTGCCGAGTCATTATGGGTTAACTGAAAATACTCTCAAATTCTTCAAAAGTTTTTTGGAAAACAGATATTCACTTGCAAAATATCATGGTTCATATTTATGAAAGTTTGAAGTTACCTCTGGAGTCCCACAGAGATCCAATTTAGGTCCCTTATTTTTTGTTCTTTTCATAAATGACTTGCCAGCAGTGCTCAGAATGTTTTATGTTTGCTGATGACCTAAAAAATTATAAACAAGTACAAGTAGTTGCGGAATAGTGTAATGCTATAGAAAGATCTGGATAGGGTTCATGAGTAGAGTTGTGAGAATAAATTATTATTCAATATATGTTCAATAAATGTTCAGTAAGGTCGGTTTCGCACAAGAAGGAACCTATTCTCTTCAATTACGAACTAAATAGGGTCCCTCTTGAGAGAAATATAGAAGTAAAAGATCTATAAGAAATATTACAAGAAATGCATATAAAATTCAATGGTGATCGTAGCATAACATTTGTGCTTCGCAATAGAACTTCAGATTGTGTCGACCTCCGCTTCGTGGTACTAAGGAATTGATCTAGTGTAAAAGAACCGTACTGTCAATATTGTCGTTAAGTAATTCATCGTTAGTTGAATTTCACGTTCCATATACAGAATTTCTGCTCTATTGGTGCCCCACTTGTAGGTATGTTACGCCTCTCAAGTGAATTGACTGTATTAATAGATAGATATATATTGGACAGATTACCTAACAAGTTTGAGGTAAAAACTTATTATAGAACTAGTGGAAATATTTTTTGAGATCATCAAATAATAATAATGTAATAATACACTTACTGACGAGGTCAATCGACCTCGTCAGTAACTAAAATCTCAAAATACAATTGAAAAATGTACAGTCTATCACTCCCCTTGTCACATCATTCTTGGGACACACTGTATATAATTATTGTAATGAGAAAGTATCTTCCACATCCTGAGAACTTAACGAAAGTAACACTATTTACCTCACCAAAATACTAGTGTCTACTCCCTGTAAAAAGCAGCTGTATCCACTCTACCAGTTATTGTAGACGATTTGGCAACGATGCGCGGTCGACAAACTGCCACTTGCCGCTCGAAGTGCGCCCTGTCGTTACGGAACACCTTTCGAAACCGAACCTACCATTAGAAACTACTTAGCGCCGGCAGAGTTCTTTGGAAGGCATGCGAAAGCGCGCGATTTGAATTTGTGGCGAATTTGTGAAAATGTCGCTTTTTCGCTCGGGTCGTGTTTTTGTGTATTCAGTGATTTCTTTTCGTGGTGTATAGAATGTGGTTTTGATCTTCGGTCGAGTTACAGGGCTTCAAAGTGGACCTTCACTGAATAATTATATTTTTTGTGGGAATGAGTACAAGTTTGCTGACGTGATTATACAGTAATCGGTAAAATCAAAAAGTAAATATTATTATTTCTCTCTATTCTGAATGATTGTATTCAATTATTATTTTCATTTTTTGTCGTTAAATCATCCTTTTAATATTAGTAAAAAACCTACCAAATTTATAAGCTCTAATATTATTCCAACATTTCAATGTGCTAATATTTAATATTTAAAAGTCTACCAATATCATAGTTAACATCTAATAGTTAAAAGTTCATGAAATTCAACCAAAAACATTCCGGATACGCAGAAAATCAACTGAATTTGTTTTCAAATTTGAAAAATTTCATGCTTTTCCAGCTGTGGATATTTTATGTTACCATCATTTCGTGATCTACCGTTAAATCAGAAATGCCTCATGGATCAATTTTAGGTCCATCATTGTCTTCTTTAGTTCTATCCCTTCTTTACCTCTTATCAACACTGCAAAATTACCAAGCAATCAGTAAACAAATTTTTCTTACCTTTTGCCCTCTAGAATATGTTGAATAATGTTTGATTATTGGGGCAACTAAATACATAATATATTCTTCGAAAATATTTCCAAAAATACGTTGCGTAGTGCTTAGTCACAGATTCCTCAACACAGTCTGTAGTTTTTGGTTTCAAAAGTCTTCATAAAGCATGCATTCATGTCCAAATTTGAGGAATTCATGAAGAAACTACAAAAAATATGTTTACATCCTTTATTCTTTCTCGGTGAAAAATAACATTTTATAATTATTTTATAAAATAGTTATCAATGCAACCCATCTACATCAACATGTACCAGGTCTTACCGAATAAAATACTCGTGTATTTCTCAAATTCATAAAATCCTTCCACAATTGATTCCTGCTGCATAGCTACATCTTCGTAGAATCAAGAAAAATACAAATATTCTTCAACATATATTTTTGAAACATAGTTAACATTACTCGTATAATTTTTAATTTCCGTTTCAATAAAGTGATAACTCATAATGCCTCTTTGAAAAACATTTTGATTGCAGTTTTTTCAGAGCTTTATCGTTACAAAAAAGAAGAAATATTTAAATTGAGCAATATTATAATTCATTTTTGTTTAGCCGTTCTCAATAATACCATGAAGTTTCAATTTTTAATTTTTCAGTTTTTAGTTATCTCATTAAATGTTTAATATTTTCACCTGTTTCGAAAATAGTCAATAGTTTATTGAAGATGAAAAAAATTATCACAAGCGTATTTGAAAATGATTGTTTCAAATTCAAAACGACAAACATTTGTGCACGCCGGATCTTTCCTTTTCATTCTAATTTTGTAATAAGAAAATACGAAATTTCAGAAGTAAGCGGAAATACGCGAATTGCAAACTCAGATTTACCAAAATCAATTTGAAATTATTTAATTTGATCTGTATTTGTTAGTATCTATGTAAATAATGAGATTCGGGTTTTTTGAATCTACTCTCTAAGGAAATGGAATGATAAAGTTTTGTCTTCCTTCATATCCTCTGAGATAAACCACAGTAATAACACCGCAACCAGACACATTTCCTATCGTCGATTCTGCAAATTTTGGCTTTTCCTTGAAAATATTGAGTTCGTTATACTCAATAAGATCAGGATAACAGCGTTACTAAGATTCATCCAATTGATTTGTCAAAGGACATTCTGAATGAAGCTTTATGAAAATTTTTCCCAGGATATATACTTTCAAGCTTTTTCATACTTTTTGCGATACACCAGAGAAGCACATTTTTCAGCGCATTTTCCCATATTCACTTTATACTTCCAACTTATAAAAAATTTAAGAAATTGGACTGATATTGCAATCTTCTAAACTTTTCAATTTGATAAAACCAAAACCATACATGAAATAATGTTACAATTTTGTCGTGTTTTTTGGTCTTCGCTCTCCTGGGCTCTTACATTGGAACGATTGCCTTTGCTTCCATCATAACCATATAGGTACTCATCAGGAATCTGGATCTAGGGAATCTGGATCTAGGTTTTTTTTAGTCAAAATTCAGCAATTTTAGAAATAACTTTGCTGCCACACGCTTCATGTCTAAAATTTCCGAAAAAATTGCATGACATGAGCCAACCGATATGCCGACACCCTCAGCAACTTCTCTAATAGTGATTCGACGAATATCCATAATAATTTTCTTCACTTTTTCAACATTTTCAGGGAAGAGTTGTTATTGACATCTTCTAGACTTTCTGTGAAAAACTGGTAGCACTTGTAAACATTTTTTATACCCAGAGTACAATCACCATATGCCACTGTCAATATTTCAACTGTTTTTCAACACTCGATTCCATTTTTTTCACAAAATTTTATATACATTTATTGATCCATTTTTTTCGATAGCAGAAATTCGTCGAACACGCTAAAGAGTTCAAACTTTTATGCCTTTCACCATCACTAATTCACCCTGTTTTTTGACCAGTCCACGTATATATATAATTGGATTTTGTACATACTTTTAATCCGGGTCTTGATATTGGTCTTATATGGAAAGTTCACCTTTCACATACGACGGAAATAGAACTATGAAAAACAGTAAAATAAAAACAAAGTTTTGTCAGGTGTCTTTCATAAATCGTTGTGGTTTCTTGTGCTTCTAGCGAAAGTATTTTGTTCCACCTATTCTTCAATTTCTTACGTCTATAATAATCCCAACCAAAAACAAAACTTTCACAAATTGAACAACTGAAATCATGGCAAACCCCAAAACATTATGAAAACATATTTCACATTCAGCTGTTCGGATAAAGTCAATGAAAAATGTCGAAATATATTTTTTCCCACTATTCCTTTTGCTCAACTTTCCTATGTGGAATATCTCTTTACAAATAGTCCATCTATGGGATCTACATAGGACTCAAATCGTTGAATACCAAATATGAACGAAGCTCCTCAAAGGGAGCAGTTGGCGTCTTTTCACAAGTGGAACTTTACGTCTCTCGCTCCCGAGAAAGAGAGGAAGGCTCTTAGCGCCAAAATGCAACGAGTCTAATGAAGCTTTCCCACTAGGAGAAGGAGCCGCCACGTCTCGGGAGACGAGAGCTCTCACGTCTTCTGCATCTCAGCCGGGTAAAAAGTTGGGTGGAAGTCTGCAAGATAGTTGATGTTTCTGTTTGTGTCAGCGGTGAAGAAGGTATATGGCAACAGCTCTCGTGCGATCCATTCTACGACTGAACTCAAGGTGACAGGAACTAAGAAGGCTCCTGGTGTGAATGGGCGGTAGGTAGGAGTGATAAACGCTCCCGTACAGGAGCGAGAGACGTGAAGCTCCCTGTGTGAAAGAGTCCTTACAAAGCCAAGCTATGACGCTGACCGCTGAAAGAGATTTGCCTTCTGTCTTTCACTGCAAGGCAACCAGTTGAAACGAACCCAAAAACATCGAATTCGTGATCCAACACCAGACAGCGCTGTTTCGACCCACTAGATATCTCATCAGCTGAACCACAAATGCATTCAAATATGTTTATTGGTTTTTTCTTTTTACATTTTGTTTGTATACTAATGGTTAAGTGTGGGCCCCTGTCATAGGATGTTCTACTCTTCAGGGGTACAAATAATTCGAATACATGGTTACTCAATTTTAGGTTAGTATGTGGATTAGTTGATATGTCTTAGTTCTAAGTATCCGATTTCATAACAGTGATCGTTTTTGGGCTGGTTCGTCTGGGTTCTGCTTGTGTGAATTGAGTGTCCACCGTATTCGGGTAGTTGAGGTGGTTATCGTTGAGCTGGATCATGTGGTTTCCTGTATTATTAAGTAGTTTCCGTGTCTCGTATGGGCATGTGGTCGTAGATTGGTGTTGTGTTGGTGTGTTGGCAGGGGCTCCGGCCCTCCCACTATCTGACAGCCAGAGGGTATTCCTCCAGGACGTCGAACTCTGGTAGTTCCTCCGCTACTCCGTGTAGTCGTGCGGGGTAGGGGGGAGCTTTTTCTTCGGTGCCTTCCAGAGATGTGGTTCCGGTCTCCAAGAAGGCGGCTAGTGTCTCTATCGCAGAGTGGTTGCTACTGTCTCTATCGCAGAGTGGTTGCTACTGTTGAGTTATCTTGGTATACTTCTGCCGGAGCTCCTCCAAACGAGAAGGAATTGGTGTAATTGCTGTTTTGGTTATGATACTGATGTTGCATAGGGAGTCGGGAAGTGTGTATAGTGTAGGTTGTTATTCTTTCGTAGGTTTTTTCTTTCTGTGATTAGTATGGAGTGGGTTTGTTTCGGGGTGATGGTGCTGTAGATCACAGCTTTATAGTGTATGATTGGTGTTATAAACGTTTTATACGTGTGTGATAGATCCTTTAGGATATTCGCTCGTTTGCGTACTTTATTGAGTGTTTGCTGGATGTCAGTCTCCCAATTGATGGTACTCGTGAAGGTGACCCCCCAACTAGGACACCGCATCTTCCAGCTGGAGTTCCTATCCTAAAAGTCTGGGGTGCGAGTTGTTTGGTTGGAACTCAGGGTTGTTGGAGGAATTGGGGTACCTGAAAAGGACGGTTTGGGTATTGAATGGATCAAGCTTGATGCGCCACTTGTTACACTATAGTGCAAAATGGTCGATCATCGCTTGGACTTTGGTTTATATTGCGCAGATGTATTACTGGACTCAACTTCTATAAAGGGCAATAAGTAAGTGGTGAATAATGTTATTACCTCTACTTACTGAGCAAGTAGAGGTAATAACATCTCCCCTTACGAAAACGCCATCTATGGAATCGACAGAGGACTAATTCCTCGTTTATATTTGGTATTTGAAGGATTGAGTATTCTGTCAATGCCATAGATGACGCTTCTTCGTAAGAAGAGATGTAGTCGCCTCTACTTACTCGAGCTTGTACTTTAAGTACGGTTGAGTCCAGCGATGCCCTAAGGGTTCCAACTAGCACCACCTGCACTACTGATGATACTTATGACAAGTCAAAGCAGCACTGCCTAGGTTAGCTCACGTATGCGTTGTTGGGCTCTAGTTTCAACATCTTTATCGTCATCGGAATTGTATTATCTATCAGTAAAAATATCCCAATCATACAATAATCGTCTTGAAACCACCACGTCATGCAGATTTTTAGCAAGGCACCCCTCCCTATAACCGACCGAAGTGAAAAAACATCCAAAAATCTTACAGATCACGAAAATGGTTGATTTAAAAAACGATCAAACCCCCTCTACGAAAAAGTCGCGCGGCATTTCAATCAACACGGTGAAAAACTGGCTAACCATGTCGGAGAAGAAAAACCCTCCTCAAGAGGATCAGCAGCCGTTTCAGAAAATTCCTGAAAGTTTTTTGCGTTCCATCAGAAGGAGATCCTTGCGCCTGAAGAGAAGTAAATCATTTTTTCTGAATGAGAAAAGGAAATCCGGTGAGTCTGATTATAATAATCTCCCTGTCGAATCTAAAGGCAATACGTGGGGATCGTGTGTAAAAAATTATACTAACAAATTTTTGTGGATCGTGATGAGTTCATAAAAAATAGTGAATGCATAACTCTTTGAAAATTACCTTTTAAGTATTTTAACACTTTAAACGAAAAGAAAGTTAAATATATCTTTGGGTAAAAGTTTAGATATTAGTGTGTTGTGGAAAGTGAGTCGTCCAGTATCAAAACTAGACAACTCAATTTCAACAATTTTTTCAGTCGAAAGAAACTAATTAAATAACTATTTTCTTTTTTTTTATCAGAAACTTTTGTGAGGTATAGTAATGTTGTAGACCATGGTTGCACAGATTTATGAAGACTACGGGCCACTCAGGCAAATCATGAACTGATGGCGGGCCGGCCGCCAGAAGTATAGGTAATTAAAGACAATAAAGAATTGATATTAATTTATTAAAATTCAAAAAGAATTTATTAATTTGAAGCGTGGCACTGCATAGTGCTTACAATCTTTTTTATATTTGGCTCAAATTTACTTGTAGCAACACGTAAAACTGCTTCCAAACTTTCATTTGCAAGGCGGTTTCGATTTTTTGTTTTATTATTATTTAGTATTGAAAAAGTTTGTTCACATATATAGGTAGAACCAAATAAGCTGGCACATTTCAGAGCGTTTATGCGCAACTTTTCGTACATATTTTTATCAATGCAGCGGTAAAAGTTCAGCAAGTCTCCTTCGTTGAATTTGTTGCGTAAATCTTGATCGTTTTGAATGTCGATAATTTCTAACTGCATTGACTCTGGCGCATTTTCAACTGAAATCGTGAAAGGATTGCTGAATATGTCCAACAGAGGTTTCACTTTTTTAAACTCCGAAAATCTGTCTTGAAAAGATTGAATCAAAATATCTAGCTTTTCTACATAACTGAAATTAATCGCAGTTTTGTTGAATTTTTCAGCCATTTTCTTATAATTCGGAAAATGATTGTAATTTCCAGAATTCAATTGTGATCTGAAAAGTGTCAGCTTGCATTGAAAGGATGATACATGAGCGTAGAGCTGAGATATCAGTTGATTTTTGCCTTGAAGCCGTGTGTTCAAGACATTCAAATGATTTGTAATGTCAACTAAAAAAGCCAAATCACACAACCAATCAGGATTTTTAAGTTCCGGGACATCCCTTTGCTTTTCCGCCAGAAATATTCCAATTTCTTCTATTAAATTTAGAAATCGTTCCAGTGTCAATCCACGGCTTAGCCACCTTACTTCTGTATAATACAGTAAATCTCCGTATTCGCTTTCGATGTCATCAAGGAATTGTTTGAATTGTCTGTGATTGAGTCCTCGTGATTTTATGAAATTTACAGTCGAAACTACCACTTTCATGACATTTTGAAATTCAATTTTTTTAGAACAGAGGGTTTCTTGGTGTATAATGCAGTGAAACTGCATGAGATCTTCAGCGTTTATGTTTTTTCCTTGCAGATGCTTTTTCAGCAAAGTAACTAGCCCGGAATTGACACCAATCATCGAAGG
>WOGP01002992.1:0-15144 GCA_015342065.1 Leptinotarsa undecemlineata | reverse complement strand
GGTAAACCAAATACACTTCTGGCAATGTGTCTTTTTGGTAGTACAAAACGTGAGGTTAATTTCAATATTGTAACTTTTTTAGTGCTTGTGAAAACAATTGTTATACAAATGTTATGTACCCCCTTTAAGGGGCAGTATCTTAACAAGGGATGCTCCAATGAAATTTCTTTATATGAAAGATCCTATCTTTTTTTCGATGAGGAATCACCCCCTCAAATGTTTTACACTTATTTACTTACATCCTAGAAAAAATTCAATTGAATATTGAATTCTGGTAGTTAATTTTACAACTAGTCTAGTTGTAAAACTCCAGACATCACCAGAAGATCGTAAATGAGTCTTGCCGAAATGTTGTGAAAATAATCCTTATGAGGATTAAAACCCGAAACCCCAAAAAGCAGCTCATCATATATATTTTTATACCTAATTCAACTTTTTCAAATGGAACTTACTGTATTTTTTCATTTGTATGAAATGTTACATTTCACTACATTTGTTATTAGAGGCTTACTATGCAAATATTTGATAACCACATAGAGATTTTTTTGTGGTTACAACACTTATGTTCACATACCCGAATTTGTTTTTCGAATATTCAAAGTAATCGCTAGTACATTAGCATTTTTCATAATATCTAGTGATACTTATCAGTGGTTTCAACGTAAGAAATGCATAAAAACCTAAAGAAAATTTATTCTGTTTTTTTTAACCCAGTTATCCAAGACTGACAAAAAATGTATCTCAGAAATTATCGTGAACGCCATGTGTTTAATTTTCTTTGGCGTGTATGTTGAATCATTTTCATTATGAATCATCTTTTGGAAGATATGATGCAAATGGTCTATGCTTTCGGGGAAAGTGACGGAAACTGCCTCCTTGCATCTAGGAATTACAAAGAGCAGTTTCTCGAAAGAAGACAACCACATGAAAAGGCATTTCAGGCTCTAAAAACAAGATTTGAAACGTGTCTGCTTTGTAACAAATGATGAGAACACATTTTAAATTGCTCTGAGCACCTGAGCAGGGAATTAGGATTTTCTCAAACCAGCCTGTCTCCAATGATAGGAGCAAGCAAATTTCATCCTTACCACTGGCAATTGATGCAAGAGTGCAGATGGAGCTCACAAATGATCAATCAGGAAAATGATTTTTTCGATTTAGTTTTATATTCTGATGAAGCGACTTTTCATAAAAATAGAAGTGTGAATCGGTATAACATGCATTATTATGCAACGGAAAACCCCCATTTTGTTCGTTGCTTGAACCATCAACAGCGGTGGTCACTGAATATTTGCGGATGGAATTTTCGAAAAAATAGTTATCGGTCCGTATTTTTTGGATGGGCATCTAACTGGAAGAAAATTTGTAAGATTTCTTCGGCGTGGAACAAAACTTAGAATTGGCTAGAGCTTTCAGGGAAATCCCAGAGGATATACTGGAACGTGCAGAGAATTCATTTAAAAAAAGACTGACATTATGTGTTGCAGAAAATGGTCGCCATTTTGAACATCATTTGAACTCCTCTATTCAATAAAAAAATTGAAGCGTTATTGTTCATATTGAACAATCGTAAGTAAATTAATTTTTTCAACAATTAATAAAACTGGGTATAATTTGTAAAATATCTGTTTTTCCCTGATTAAAAATGTAGTGAAATGTTGAAACACTTCATACAAATGAAAAACGACAGGGTGTTCAATTGTGTCTGTTTGAAAATGACTGAAACTTGACCGGTTTACCGAGCACCCTATATATTGTTTCCTAAAAACAATCCACTCGATTGCTGTAGACATGCGGGTGGTGAATTAAAAAATGTTGTCAGCAAAATAGATCTTTCTGGAATAATTTGGCAATGCCGCAATGGAAATTCGAAAATAAACCTTCCTTAGAGAGCTAAATAAATATAGAATAGAGTGACATATTCATATACTGGGTGTTCCATTTAAAAAAATATAATATTGGTTGGCCACGCTCGGCTGAATCACCCAGAGACGTGCAAGACAATAATTTTAAAAGATAGATCGATATGACTGCGAAAAAAAAAAGAATTCGGATGATTGGTATCCTTAATAGCAATGGACTGAGGGCATCTTGTTGACTCACCCTGTGGAGAATAGTCAAACAGCCAGACTTTTGAAAGACCGTATTTCCGGCATAAAAGTGGTTGCAGGCTTCACCCTGAGAGATGTGCACTTAGTGAACATGTCTACAGGACGGGTCATGCAATTGACTTTAATTCTATCAAAATTTTAGCTAAAAAAATAGATGGTTTCGAAGAGATTCTTCTTGGAAATGACATTCACCTCATAGTCGAGAAATTGCTTTGATAAAAAAAACAGACGTCAATCATTTAAGTGAAATTTATTAATATTTACTTCTAATAGATAAAAATTGGGATATTCTAGAAGATAACTCGTTTGATTCAATATAACTTTTCCTGTTTCATTTAATTCCATAATAATACTTAGAAATTTTTACTTGCATAATACTGTTTTCTCACTCCATAAACCACTATTCAAGACACCTACAACTGTTGTTTGGCTAAATTTGCTCCAGCAGGTTAGGCCAAGTAATCTCCTCCTCCATATAATTCAGATGATATTTCCGTTTTGTTTCTAACCTGTTTGAGTTTCCCATGGTTGATGCATAAAATAAATTCAAATATTTACATAAATTGTGACTAACTATATATTTTTCACTCACCATGATTCCATTTTATTACTTTCAAATCATAATATTAATGTATTTTAAATACATGACGTTTAACAATTTTATATTTTATCAACATTTTGCCTAATAACCTCACTTGACATTGTAAGTATTAACTAATTTATCATTCTATCAATCAAATTATTATAATTCATTATAAATATATATACTTTAATGTTCCCATGAGTAATTATTAAAAAGAGAAAATCATACATTCAGTTGCAAATCGAGAAAACTTCAATTCATCAATAATACTGAATATTTAACAAAAATTACACATTGTAAACAATCTGTCACAATACAAAAAACACACAATGGTTAAACATGATGATAAATGAAGTATTTCCGGGAAAAGAATAACGTGGCGTGCCAATAAGAATAATTACTAACTGTAGCCAGACAGTTAGGTTGATTCGGTTTTCAGATAGAAAATACAAGGTACGCAGTTGAACATTTTTTTCGATATGTTGACCATGGAAACTGTCTGAACGAAATAATTATGATTGAACTGGTAGAACCAGGACGGGTTGAATGCACAACTCTCAAAAACCTCCAATACATATAGTTGAAACCGCACCAAACTGTAATAAAATTCCTATTTAGGCATGTCGGCATCTTGATCCCTTATAATGATTTTATTTTATTTTTGTTCAGTTTTGCAAAACGCTCAGATGAAATATTTTATAATCTTATCGTGTTCGAAATTAAAAGAAATGTGAATTAAAATGGAAACGTTTTTAGAAGAGATCAGTTTTTTTGGAAAAAAGCTTTTTGGTTTTCTACTTCTTCATCATTAAACTGAAAAAAACCTTTTCGAAAGAACTACTTTCTCGCGAACATGAATTGCACTGAAAAGAAAGTCATTTTGAAACAAATATTTTCATTGGGAAATTTGATAACATGAAAGAAGCGAGTGCTATGTTTTGTAATGTTATTTGTAACTGCGTTGATGAGGTGACAAGACAACTGTTTTGTCCCCAAACTTTGAACTGAATGGGAAAAAGAGATTTTCGTGTAATTCTATGTTGTTTGTGTACAATTCCATACCATAATAGTAGGCACTAAATTTTCAGAAATAGTATTGCATTAAAACGAAAACATTGTTGTCAAGCTTGTGATTCTATATATTTATCATCATTTTTCCTCGTCCGTTCTGTATAATTACCGTATGCCACTGCAAGTGGCAGATTATGGCATACACGTCAGAATGTAGTGCCTACTATTTTGGAATTATAGTATAGTAGTTGTTTTGAGAGGGGTTTTTTTCCAGTTTGTATCTGAAAGTAACTTCTATGCATAATCTCACTGTTCACATTTTTGTTCAATGGAGTGGGCAGCAAAATAGCTTTTTCCATAAGAGAAATTATTTTGAAGAAAAGAGAATTGAAACTTTCTATGTTTTTACGAGTTTTATTTGTAAGTAACTTTAGTGCAGTTTCGTCCTAGAAAGACATTTTTAAACTTATACATTATGTATACATTTGTGTATAAGTACATTCTCAAAATTATACATTATGTATAAGTTTATGTACAAGGACATTTTCAAACTTATGCACTATGTATAAATTTGTGTATAAGGACATTTTCAAAATTATACATTATGTATAAGTTTATGTATAAGGACATTTTCAAACTTATACATTATGTATACGTTTCAAGATGTCCTCATAGAACCAGTGGCGAAAAAGCCCTGCACGGCTGAATCTAAGGCATCGTCAGGTGTAGCTGACGTGCACAAACCCTCATATGGGAAGGTTGTCGTGGGTATCAAGGTGGGAATCTTGCAACTTGACTATCCGACAACCTCTTTAACAGAGCATATATTTTGTGCCTGCAGAGCCGTTCTCTTACCATCTGACCTGAAAGATCACTCGCCGTATAAACTCACTCACCGTATAAATCGGCTTCGTTAAGAAGCTGAATTTGTTTGGTCGAGTGAGAATAGGTATGAACCACAATAAACCCTTGCGGGTTGCGGTGTAACGTAGTTACGGTGTAGTAACGTTAGTTACAAATAAAAGTGGTGAAAAACATGGAAAGTTTCAATTCTCTTCTCTTCATTATGATTTCCTACCACGAAGGATGAAAATTATTTTTATCATCTATACATCAAGACTCCGATATAAAATGTGTTTTAGTGTTGAAGGTATATGACAAGGATACTATAATTTTTGAATGGATTACCAAACATAAAAATTTTTTATTTGCAATTGAATGTGACATGAAAAACTAAAATCGTTCTACCGTGGATTGGTCGACAACATGATGGGATTTCGTTCGTTTAAACGTTTGCGGAATGCCAAATGCGAAATTCTCTTGGGTATGTATGACAGAATGTTATGAATACAGTTTTTATTACTTTTCCAGTTAATATATCTCAGATGGTTTTGTTATTTCTATACGATTCTAGACTGAAATTGATGTGGAACAAAAATTAAATCTGAATGATACATGTTGATATGGATGTTTATTTTTTCTCCTGAATATGAAATGATTCTGAGAAAGAATAAAATCACACGTTTATTTTTAAAGGGTTTCATTAAGCTTGTCCTGTTTGTTTGTTTATTTATTCAATTGGGTCAAATTTGGTAATTGAAGTTTGACCCCGTTCCTGTTGACATATTGATCTGATATTTGGTACACACATTTAATTTTCATGACAATACAATTTAATAAATTCTGTATCATTGTAAATCCAAGATGACTGCAGCTAAAAATATGCGTATCAAATGACAGGGCTCGACTAGTACTAGAGTAGTACAGTAAAAAAAATATGATCTATACCAGGGGGCAGCAAGTAGTTTTATGTGGGGTCCGGTAACTGTGGGAAAATTTTTACGAGGTCCAGGAAAACAACTAATAAAAATTAAGTGCTACCTGTGTATTATTTTGGTTCAAAATAAAATTCTGATTTATAAAACACAAGACCTAAAATTAATGTGAGAAATTACATCGATGGTTTTGAGCCAATTTTTTTATAGTTTGGTTCTGGATAGTGGATACTGTTTTATATATTTGTAAAGACACATCTTGCACATCAATTATGTCTATTTAAAGTGATGCCTTTGAGAGTCACATCTGTCCATTCTGCTGCTACATCAACTTCAAATGATGATTCAAGAAACGGAGATAGCTTGCCCATCTCTGCAAAGTCTTGGAATATTATAGCAAATTCGTTCCTAAGATCGACCAGAAATTTTACCAACACTGCAATGTCTTCTTCAGAGTTCTTTTTATATTAAAGAATTGTCGGAGTATGAATAAATTCTTGTCTTGCAATATCTTTTTCAAAAATATCTAGCTGGCGAGATCACATATTAATTTTCCATTTCCTTGTGATTCTGTGTGGAGCGCATTTGAATATTTTAAAATATCTTTTAAAAAAGCCACCACTAACATATTATGCTTGTTTGTGCTTTCTGGCTCCCTCCGTTTCTAAGTTTTGCAAGAAGGATGTTACTTCTTTTATCATCCAGAAACTTTCAATAACTTGACCTTTACTTAGCCAACGAACATTTTGTCGTATTGCAGTTAAGTCAGAATACGCTGTCAGAAAGAAACTCCTTGAAATGTCAGTGCTGAAGAGCAGAATGATGTCTCATAAAATTATTCAACTTGACCAAGCTGTCTATCACTTCTTTCAGTTTTCCACAAAGGGCTGCCTGGTGAATTATGCACTGATATGAAATTAGATCTGAGTTTTTATCCCTGATTCTCTTTACTACACCTTTTTCTTTGCTAATCATTGCTGGGGCCATTTTATCTTAACTAATGTTATATTCAGTAATAAATTCATTAATGAATTACCTAGAATAAATCTTCTCCTCGAGTGTAACCTTTCAACGGCAATATTGCTAGCAACTATTCCCTAAAAAGCTGATACTCAATATCAAGAAATGTTACGAAAATACATTTGTTCATCATCAACAATGTCACATGATTCATCAAGTGCTATGGCGTAGCAAGGTGCCTTTTGCTGAAGTTCAAGAAGAGTGTTTTTAATATCAGCAGCAAAAATTTTGTTTTTTTGTGTATTACTTCTCGCTGATAATGGAATACTGTCAAATGCAGCGATAACCAAATACATGATTTCTAAGGAAAACAGTTAATTTCTAAAATTAGATACGTAAAAAGTAGATTTTGATATGATCTTCAGGTTTTATTGGGAAAAGTGCTGTTGATTCGAACACGAATATATTCATCCTGAGAATTCTAAACAATCGTCATGAATCATCATGTGTTTTTTGCGCTTAGATTTGTAAACATTTCCGTACTAAATACTGAAATGAACTTAGTTATCATTAATGACAGTGCTTCAAAAAATAGTTTTTGCTCGAGACAATCATAAGGTGTAACTAATAGTAGTTTGCATCATGTGACTTGCGAATGACAAGAGCGGTAGTTTGAAAACTGTAATGTACTGTTTTATGCAAAAAATTACGGAGAAAGCAAACTTGTCTTCACAGACGAATCAATAATTAGAACAAATTATTCATGGTTGAAGCACATAATGCTTGTGAACAATTCAAAAAGACGCCAAAGTTTTGTGGACGTTGAAAAGTGAAAAAGTGAACTGGTTAACCGGTTAATGGTTAACCGGTTAATTAAAAATGAATTAGATAATAATAATTGAATGATTTTATTTTAATAAACTCATTGTTACTGTAGAAACGTTTGTATCAGAAATAGATCACCAACTGTATCTCAAAAAATATCCAAAAGAATATAATTCATGGTAAATACAGAGTTGAATGTTATATGTCATCCCTGAGTTTGTCAGCGCCATCTTTCGGCACCGTATGATAATAATAATAATATTATTCATTCAGTAGAACACAGGATTACAAAAAGGATAACATCTATTAAATACGCTACCAACATTATTTCCTATGCAAACTGAAAAGGCAGAGTTCAAAGATGGTCTTCCACTCAAAACAAGAGATCGACATACACAACTAATTAAAAATTTGGATAAACTAGATACATATGTGCAGATTCAAATAATTGATTTTCAAATATTAGAGGCTTTCATAAATTAAAAACAAATTTTTTCGAAAGGAGGAGGGTTTTATATTCTTAAAATCATTTGAAATAGCATTGTAAGTAGTCGGTTCATTATAGGAAAAGCTTCTCTCAAACAATGGTGATTTGTAGATTGGTGGTGGAGGGGAACAGTGCGGAACACAATATTTCTGTAAAGGTAGGAGGGAGTTTTGACAGTAATCATTTCATGATATACGGTGTGGCTGTAACATTTTCGGCGAGATTTCATATTTAGCCACTCAGCTTCTCGTAGCTTATGACTCATAAGTTGGCGCCTACGAATACCATGGATAAAGCTGAGACAATAGTTTTGGATTTTCCGGATTTTTTTCGTAAACGTTACCGTAACACAAGAGCTATAGACCGTGTTTCCAGATACTCTCACGAATTCATTCCGATACATGCTTTTCAAATCTTGAGGAGTAAACTATCCCCAGATTCACCATGTCACAAAACTGTATTTGAATGTTATTGATAGTAACACAAATAATTTTTTGGTGGAATAGTGTGTCATTTTGCTTCTCGTAAAACAGCCTTATATTTATTTGGATTCAATGGGAGAGAATGGTCTTTGGATATTTCGAAAATTCTATCAAGGTCTGCGTTAATTTTCTGACAACCATTCACTATGTCTGAAGGGTGAAAGGAATACATCATCTGAGTAGCATCCGCGTACATTTGTAGACAATATTTTTGAAAAACGCTTTGAAAATTACAAAGAGACTTCTGTGGAATCCCGAATATCATCAGTTCTCTTGTTTGGAAACCCTAGTATTGAGTACAACTCGTTTCTTTCGACCACCTAGATTGGTGGCAAAAAACATAATAGATTCTTCTAAGCGTCCAATATATCGTAGAAAATGTTTCAGAGCAGAATGATTTATTTAGGGTATCGAAAGCTTTCGAATAATCTAAGAGAACTAGAATAGTAATCATCCCTAAGTACAAATTACACATCCTCCATAATGTATTCTTCAAGCGGTATCAACGTATATTGCTTCAGTTTCCAGTTTTTTCTGAATATAAGGCAGACAAAAATATTTATCACTTCATCCTATGCGTGAATTGCATGTTTGATCTGATTAACACGTAATTATCTCACTAGGTGAAGTTCAATTCAGTTTGATGTATTTGACCTACATTCATAAACAATTAACCATATATCTGTAATTGGAATCAGCACAATTTCAGGTGGACCTACCATTTAGTTTTTGTGCCTGTTAATATCAATAATTCATCTATAGCGAACTTATCACTTAGTGTGTTATCGGTTAATTAAAAAAGGGAGTGAGGTAGGTATTGCTTTTTCCGCGGAGTTATATAACCGTGGTAACTAATTCAAAGGTTGTGTCATATGATGTCGGTTCGGCAATTTTGAAAAAGTTTCATGAACTTATTCCTTTGTCAGAATTCGATTATATTCCTGTATTTAAGATAACAGTTACTTCCTGTTAAGCTGCAGCAAAATTGGAGATGTGACAGAAAAGTTATAGTTTTAAAAACTTGAATAATTTTTTGTACACTAGGAAATACTGGAAATACTGTATATTGTCCCCTGTAAAAAAAATGCCGGCCGCAGCTGGTCAATTGGTCGTTCTAGATGTCATGACGTTTCGAGAGAGTTCCCTATCGGCTTCCAGACACTTCTATTACAATACATAAACACTACCAACAGGCATATCGCGAACCTCTAGTTGAAAGTGCGGTACGAAGTGATCATATGAGACGATATACGAATATATTTTAATGAATATAATTATGAAGTTTCAATTGAAATGTTTGTGTTGTATTGTCAGTGTAGCAGTTAAATTAAGTTGAGTTTAATTGTATAGTATAGTCAATTATCGTAAAACCCACGGGGAAAACGTAACGGTACAATGAAATCGCCTCTGTTGTGGAATAAAATTCATATAAGTACCTATCGCAAATTAATATTTATAGACCAAATCCAACCAAAGTTAAAGTTGTCAAATATAAGTTGAATTAAAGGGAACAAAATTTAGGCTGGGTTGTCCGTGATCGAATCGAACGTTTCGTCTGCTGCTGCGGCAAACATCATTAGTGGTATATGCGTCGACTGCGATTATTTAATTATTATTTTCTGGATTATGCAACTTCTTCTCTCATAAACTTTTTGTGAACTCCAGCTCATTTTTCTGAAACAATAACTCAATATATCATTGCTGAGACTTCGAAATATAACCTTCGTCGTCGTAGTCAACGCACATAATATTGGTGATGTCTGCCGCAGTGGCAGACACAATGTTTGGTACTTTAGGTACTAGCCCGGATTTCCTTCTTTTAATCGTGTCTCCGGCCGTGAAAGCTTTCAGTTTATTGTATGATTTTCACTATAAAGGGTTTTACAAAAACCGTGACACGTGTTTCGCTCTACAATAGCTTCCTCAATCGTAAAATGCTTGAGAAGGCAGACGGTTTGAAAAACTAGGACTATTCTTTATTTTGACTTAGCCAATCATTAAGCGGATCATATAAGTATATAAATTCGTTAAAGGAAAAAAGTATAACTCAATATAAGTAACTAACTTATAACTAAGAGTGACAGAAGATGATATTTTTCATTCAATAGATAACAACCAACTGTGTGTTTGAATCTTATTGGATTACTCCAAGGCGTTTGATAGGGCGAATCATCAATTATTAATTTCTTTACTTCATTATATTGGACTCACTAACAACTCCTTGAGCCTTATAGCAAATTAGTAATGCCGGTTTCAAGTTGTAATGATAGATAATGAGACTTCACTACCAACTTCTGGCAATACAGGGGTCCCACAAGGGTCTATACTGGGACCGCTACTTTTCACGGTCTATACGTCACAGTTTCATAAGTATATATCATATTGTAAAAGTCATTTTTGCGCTGATGACTCTCAATTATACTAGGAATTTTCTTAGACTGATACGCAATATGTATGTGGAAAGATAAATAAGGACCTCCAGAGATTACACGAAATTTAAAAAAAAAATATTTTAAAAATATTGTTTTAGCATTAATCCTCTAAAATCTAAGGCCATGCTATTTGTAAAAATTGGTACGAACTCGGATCGCTGGTCAAATCTCGCTGGAAATTGATGGAAACTGATTCAGCGATTCGGAGAAAAGTCTTGGGGTAATTTCAGACACATATATGAGATTTAATAAACACGTCTTTACACTTATAAGAACTGCCTTTTACAGTACATCAATACTGATATTGATATACAGTATATCAATAGAAATATACTAACCAAAAATAGCAAAACCACGTTAGTGAGTCTCTATAGTCTTTTCAAAATTAAATTTTGCTGACTGTATTGACGGTCCTGCTATCCATAATTCCGACAGTCGACGTATTCAATTAATTTAAAACTCGTGTGTGTGTGTGTGTTTGATATCTGTGTTACGAAGACGGGAACATGTGTCAACTCATCTTTCTGAACTTTGTTGGCTACCAATGGATAAACGCAGGATTTTACATTACTGCAACCTTCATCATAAAATCCTTACAATGAAGAAACCTTCATATTTCTATAATAAGGTGAAATTCAGACATGCCCTGTACAATTTCAATGTACGTTATAAAAGTATTATTTTAATCCCCAAACATAAAACCTCGTTGTTCAAATCATCATTTTCGTATAATATAACCATCCTTTACATATGTCAGTTCATTATTTAAAAAAAAAAGATTCTAGCTGATGGTTCAAACCTTAAATTTTGTTAAATGATTTATCACTGTGCTGATATCATTAATGTAATTTTTAATAGTGTAATTATTATTACCTTTCTGTCTCTGAATGTATTTGCAGGGGCCCCATTATTTTTTTTTTTAGGTAAGTTTATTTATTTTTCATCTCAGCATTTGTTTTTCCTTTTTTTCATTCAACCATCTAGGGATTTATTTCTATACAGCTTTCTAAACTGAAGTAGAAATTTTAAGATTTGCTTATCAAAACCATGTGTTGGAATTAATTTGTAGGTTAAGTGGAAGAGCGCTGCTTCTAAACTTCTGCTAAGAAAGCAGTAACTCTGCCTTTTGTCAGACATGTATATTTTGTTTTTTTTTTTCTTTTTCACTTTATCATATGTATATGTATTTATATGTATATGTTTGTGATTTTCTGGCAATAAAATCTATAATTATTATTATTATATTTTTTCACAGTGTACTTTATGGATGTGGATAACTTTACACCCTTATAGGTGTGTTGGTGGCATTGATGTGATTTTATTTGCAAGATTTTAATCGAGATGTTTGTGAAGAGTTGTGGGTCTGTGTATGTGTGTGCCTACAGGAGCGTATACGTGTATTTGTGTGTACACAGTGTCCGACTTTTAATGGCCACCCCTCTATCCCATCTGTTTGAAACGCCATTTCGATGATTCCCAAATGTCCTATTTTATACTGAACTTCGGATGAATATTCGGGCATGAGAATCTATTTTCGATGTTATTAAAATAATTTGATGGAAGAACCGCGTTGGCTGTTGAACAGAAAATAATACATTATTTTAATAGGAGTAAACTTTTTAGAATGAAAGATTCAGTTTAGGAGTTATATTAATTTTCATTTGTCCAAAAAAGAGAAAATTCACAGTTCTTCTTCCTCAATTAGCTTTTAAGATGTATATTGGTGTAAAGGGGTGTTTCGGGACGCCAAATCTGAATATGAAATCCATTTTCTCTGTTATATAGCAAAACATGTCACATGGTTTTTGTAAAACCACTTCACAATGAATATTTTCGAGTATGTTTTAGAAACGTTGATAGTTTTATTAAAATTTTTGCCCAGTATCTTGGTGTTACATAAATTTTCATCTGTGACTAATTTCAATATTGAGGCCAGGACAATATCCCTGATTTCAGTGATGTAGCAGTTTTTTTATAATCACTTTCAAAATCGGTGATAGTTTAACGTTATATGCTGACTGTCAACAGTATGGTGAGCACTGCGCACTGAGTCATGCGCTGTGTGTTAGGGAAGCCAGATATACTGGCGTCGTTATGCATTACGTTACCAAGCGGTTTACCCTCCCATACGAAGTTTACTTCAAAAATCAGTACTCGATATGAGATGATAAACCCGAGACTCGTGATTGAATGTTAGCTCACCTTAGAACAATAGATGCTACGGAGAAATATAGTTACCTACCCTATTCGAGCTCAAAATAATAGGTGATGACAGACATGAACTTTGCTTTGAGAAAACAAAAGCCTCATTTGTAATCCGATTGTAGAATGAACTTAAGCTATCTAGATAATAAATATAATATAGTTTTATTGTAATTCAATGAATCTCTGTCAAGTCAAAATTTTGATATGATTAAATTGTGACTTGATAAAAGACTTCCTCCGCTGCATCTAATTAAGACATAATGGAAATCAAGAGCTCTTCTGACGTTCAAGTCTGAATCAAATAATTACTGTGAAATGGAATTAGAAGGTTATTAGGTGAATTATTCAGTACCTTACGAATTTTGCTTCGAATTCAAACCGTGCGATTCACAAAGAATAATACAAGCGGGTGTTAGGGTGTATCACAGGAAATGGTACGGGATCATAATTATAATACCTATTCCTAATTGAAAATAGAGATGAAAAGAGAAAATAAAAAAAAATATGACAAAATCTAGGTATGATGTTCAAAACATTCATTGGAAAAAACGCGTAATCCATAAAAAAAATATGTAAAAGCTACTTTTACATAGATAATTTTGTATTTACTCAATGAAATCAATGTTTTCTGTGCCGATCTTATTCCACTCGGGGAGAAGCCAAAAGCTAACATCATACCTCGAATATTAATTAATATACTCTTGTGCTCAGGTAGGCCAATGTTCGAGATCTTCTGCTTTTTCTTCGACAATGAAGATTTCTGCTTTTTCAAGAACCTGACTTTTGGTTTTTCGAGTGCTTTCACCTATATTCCCTTCCCTCCCTCTGCTTCACCGGTTTATCGGGAGAGGACGTCTTAGCGGGAGTTGACAAACAAAGTAACCCAAACAATGATAGATGCGTGATCAAAGCATGCTCACCACGCTCATTTACATCTATTGGGAAAAATAAACAAGCCTCCTTACGCTGACCAACTGCATTCGACTGGCGGAATTCATTGTTACAATGTCGGAATGGTCAGTTGCGTTTTAATGCATGTGATGTGTACATATAGGGTATTTCAAAGTTTTAAATTTTCATAATATCAAGTACTGATACGGCTGAAAAATCGGCTAATTTGTGTCGCTACACTCTACCTAAACATTTTTCCTACACCCACTCGCCTTTTATTTAAAAAATAAAATAAAATTTCGGTCGTTCCTTAGTGCGACTCTATACAAGAGTGCAGTATATATGACAATGTTTTGGAGCGCTCGGTAGCTCAGATCGACAGAGTATAGTAACTGCAGAAGTTGATGGCGACTCTCGGCTTCGTTCAATTATATTTGAGTTTTTATTTTTGTTCTGAATCGAGTTTTGTGTTTAATGTTGAGTTTTATAAAAAAAATGAAAAAATCACTACGCCACTGGATTCAGAGTGCCTCTAAACAGGTGTGACCAAAATTTCATGAAAAAGTATTCATTATTAACAAAGTTGTGACAACTCAAAAATTTTAAAACTCACACAGCTAAAAGTCACAAAAACACCCTATATCAACAGATATAGCCATGAGAATATTTTATTTATGATTTCAACAATAAAGTGCCGCCAGATGAAATAATAATTGAATAGCGTAAATATTTTTAATGAAAACAACGGAATTACATTCAAGTTTTCACGCAAATTAACTAAAAAAAAGACCTAATATTTCAATTCAAATCTTAGTTGTCATGGAAATGATATTACATTTTGACAACAATATTCACCTTACAGTTCTTCGAATTATTTTGTGTCATGGCTACAAAATTGAGCGTAAGAGAGAAAATTGAAATTGTAAGCCTTTCGGGAGATGACGTTAGAAGTGCTAGATAGGTTTGTAGAGTATTTAATGAGAGATATCCAGATCGTCCTTGTATTAGCGGCGGTACGGTAAATAAAATAAATAAAATATCCAATGAAACTGGTGAAGTATCGAAAATAATATTGAAAAGTAATCCTTAATGCCAGTATAAGAAATGCCACTTTAGTTTTGAATATTCCACGAGAAACTATTCGGAGATGTCTCAAGGCGAAGAATATTGAACCTTTCAAACCAAAATTTTTACACACACTTCAAGAAGGCGACGAAGCAAGACGCCTGGAATATTGTTAATGGGCCCAAGGGAAAAGTTTGAATAGAAATTTTCTTAAAAAATATTTCATATATCGACGAACGTACTTTCACTACAAATGGAGTAGTGTCATCACATAATTGGTGCTATTGGGCAGCGGATAATCCTAACTGGGTAATAAA
>WOGP01002991.1:0-15816 GCA_015342065.1 Leptinotarsa undecemlineata | reverse complement strand
GAAGATATGCTCGACTTCATCAACGATTACGAGAATATGCTTCATTCGACAAAAAAACGCAGGATTGTGGTTGCCATCGAGAAGTATGAACATCACAGCTTGAGGAAACAGTACTTTATTTGATTGAAGAACAACATACTACCAGTACTAGAAAGATTACTTTTCAACTGAATGATGATCATATGACGATATTTCGAATTTCAAAGGAACAACTCTTATACCCTCACCATCTGCAACGAGTACAGGCACTGTTACTGCGAAACTTTTCGAACCGTCTCGAATTTTCCAATTGGATGCTGGAAATGATTAAAAGAATTTGTGACTTTCTGAAGACGATAGAATTCACAGACGAATGTGGTTTTTCTCGGGACAAGATTATTAATTTTCATAATTACCATGCACATATGGGCTGATGAAAACCCTCACGATATTGTCGAAACTAATCATCAAGAACAGTTTTTTCTTAACGTGTGGCTCGGAGTTATTGGGGATGATTTAATTGGGCATCATTTTCTACCTCCTCGATTAAATGGTAAGGCATACGTTCAATTTTTAAGAGAAGTGCATACAGTACACCTGGAGGAAGTTCCTTTGGGCGTCAGAAGAGATATGTTTTTCATGCACGTCTGTAAGTAGCACGTCAGCATTTAACTGAAACATATGCAAATCAGTGGATAAGTCAAGGAGGACCACAGAACTGGCCCGCTCGATCCCCGGATCTCAATTTACATTTACAGCATTTGGTTTATCGTACTCCTGTTTGCGATGTAGAGGACTCAAGAAACTGCATCATCGATGCGTGCAGGGTAATCAGAGAGACTCCAGGAATAGGAATATTTGAGCGAATACGTGGCTCAATGCGCCAACGTCTAGATGCAAGCGTAATGTCTGAATGTAGACATATTGAACATTTAATATGATTTCTACATGTTGTGTGTTTTGTTATTAATAAATTAGTTTTGTTTATTACTCTTTAATCGTTTAATGCACGTCCTCACTACAACTACAAAATAACAATAAATCCAGTTCGATGACGATGTATCTCTGTAGTTGTTCGTAAAATAATTTTTTGCTGCGAACTGGTTAATTTTGGGCAAAAAACCCAAGAGACATTTTTTGTTTAGAATGAAACAAGCTATTGATAATTAAAAAAAAGTTACATTGAAAATAAATTTTAGGGGTTGCGTTTTCCATCCCGTACAGCCATGTTAACGAAATAAATTACTGGCTAAGTGTCTTTTTGGTAGTACAAAACGTCTGGTTAATTTCAATATTGTAACTTTTTCATTGCTTGTGAAAAAATTGTTATACAAATTTTATGCACCCCTTTTAAGGGGGTATCATAACAAGGGGTGCTCCAATGAATTTTTTTTATATTTAAAATCCTATCTTTTTTCGATGAGGAATCACCTTCCTAAATGTTTTACACTTATTCAGTCACACCCTGTATAAATAGATTCCCAACAAATATTCAACATTTCTATATTCAAAGAATTTGCATCAAATTTCGTATAAAAAAATGGAATTTTTTTGGCTGGACGTATAGTCCATAATAGCCGGCAACTAAATGTTTTTTTTTCTCTCAATTTTTCGAAAACAATAAAACGGGGTTTGGAATATTACTTTTCAAACCCAGGGGTCGATCAGGGTGACTTTGCACAGAATAGGTGAGACCGCGGAAAGAAAGGATTTTATGTATGGGAACATGTGCAAATAAAAAAATAAAAAAAATTGCGTTTAGTGCTCAAAAAACACTTGAAATGTTGACAGTGCATACGGTGATTATACTTTGAGCCAGAAAAATGTTTACAAATGGTACAAGCTTTTGACAGAAGGTCGAGAAGATGTGAATGACGACGCTCGCCATGGACGCCCCAGCACGCCAACAACCGATGAATATGTTGAGAAAGTGAAGAAAATTGTTATGGAGAATCTTCTAATCCCTATTGGAGAAGTTACTGAGGATGTCGGCAATTTTTTCGTGAATTTTGGGAATGAAGCGTGTAGCAGCAAAGTACTCTTCAAAATTGCTTAACTTTGACCAAAAGCATCGTCGCATGTGCATCGCTCTGGAATTATTGAATGATGTCTACGGCGATCTAGATTTGCCGAATTGCCGATTTGATTTTCACATCTGGGTGAATTTAATATGGATCTTCATTCAAGTAGCAGCCGAGCCAATCAGAAAATTATACGGTTATAATATCGATACCAAATTCCAATCGTCCAATGAAAGAGCCCATGAGAGCCAAGACCAACAACAGCACGCACGATCGGTTAATGAGGAGAATTTTTTGAAGTGATGCGCCGCTTGCGAGAAGGAATATGAAAGAAACGTCCGGTATTGTGAAAAAACAATTTTAGGCTTTTGCATCACGATAATGCACCTGCTCACTCGTTACTGCTAGTTCGTAATTGCCCAAAAGCAACACCGTAATCGTGCCTTAGCCACCGTATTCACCAGATTTGCCCCCTGCGACTTTTCCCTGTTTCTAAGAAGTGCATGTCATCAGTTCAGAGTTCCATTGTCTAGTTCTAGTATGATATAAATTGATTTGAAATCCCTGAGAGAATCTGTAAAAAATTAAAAATATTGAAAAGACTCATGAAAGGACAATGTTCTGTGTCGATCGAGGAGATAAAAACCGCATTGCTCAAGGACCAAAAAGTGCATATAAAAAATGCTTCGAGGATTGGAAAAACGCTGACACAAGTGTATTTTATCTAAGGAGGACTACTTTGAAGGGGACAAGATAAAAATTGATGAACAAATAAATATTTACTGGGAAAAATTAATAATCACCTCATTTATTTATCAGACCTCGTATACTACCATTATCATTATTGATAATAATGTGCACTACATAGGGTCACGAATATATTAGTCCAAGATACCAGAGTCGTAAGACCCAACTTATTTTCTAAAGCATATAACTTTCGGTTCACAGTAGTCTTTTGTGTACTTTTTAATACCTGAATGTTTGTGGAGCTTGTGGAGTTTGTGGAGGTACCAGGTGAGAAAGGTAACTAAAAATCATAGTTACTTCATTTACATTTTTATGACTGATTTTTATATATGTTTTGTAGAATATTACTCTAAAGTCATATAAAAAAAATCAGACCCTTTCCATGGGCCAAAACTTTTATCAGACGCTTTAAAGCTTTAAGAAAAATAAATGAACTTAATTTATTTTTAAATGTCTGATTTTTTTATATGTTATTAAGATAACTATTGAAATGTTATATTTAATCAGTCAGACGAATTGCAATGACCAAACATCCCCTAAACACAAAAATTACTCAACCATGAATATGAGCGCGAGAGCACTATGCGCATGCATTTTAGATCGAGTAAGATAACTCGGTTCCTCTTCTTAAACTCACAAAACTAGGTGCACACACTGTTTATTATACAGTATAGTTCTACATTCTGGTTTATGCTACCACATGTTTTTGTCAGTTATATCATGTGATTTGTGAGTGATATCAAGTTATTTTCAATAGAAAATATGGAAGAATCCGCGGAACCATCATTGAAATGTATATTCTGTAAAAAATGTCATGAAAAAATGAATTTATTTTCAATAGAGACATCAAAAAAGTGCCAAACTATTTTAAAACACAGAACAATCCATAACCTAAAATTCAAAGACGTAGTTTTACCGGATGATTTGTACGAAAGAGGTTACCATCAAAAATGTTACAAATGTTTTACTGCTTTGCCGAAAAAATATTACTCTCCAATCTCAGAAAAACAAAAAAAAAATTTAAAAAAAATCATCGGGTATTGTTGAAAATAAGTCTGTAACATCGACATCAGGCTTGATGTCAGTTGAATCGGTCCCATTTAATTCTGAAGAATTTTCTGTGGCGTTTGAGTGTGTTGATGAATCCTCTTCTAATAAAGTTTCTTTTGATTAGTAATTCAAGTGCTAGTGAATATCACTCATGGTTGACTAATTTTTGTGTTTAGGGGATGTTTGGTCATTGCAATCTGTCTGACTGATTAAATATAACATTGTAATAGTTATCTTAACAATATATAAAAAAACAGACATTTAAAGCGTCTGATGAAAGTTTTGACCCATGATATTTTTATATGACTTCAGAGTAATATTCTACAAAACATATAAAAAAATCAGTCATAAAAATTTTAATTTAAGTTACTATGATTTTTAGTTACCTTTCTCACCTGGTACTTGCGCAGGTATCACCGGGCAAGTTCCACAAACATTCAGGTATTAAGAAGTACACAACAGACTACTGTGAAAGTCATGTCTTACGACTCTGGGATCTTACTCTAGATTTTTAAAGTTTTCGAGGGATATCGAATTAGTTGTGGAAATGAAAAATAATGATTCAGTTCTCGTCGACCGTCAAAGTAACAGCGTCATACATTTTTCGAACTCTGCAAAATCTATTCAGATTTTATATGTTTAGTGTCTTCCAACCTCATGCATTTTCGATAACACTTCACTCAATTCGCGATGTAATTACTTATCTGTACTCTCAAAGTTTGTCTTTCATTTGGTGGCATTTGCTACTCGTCAAAATGTCAAGAACTACTTCAATTAATTCCGAAGTTTAGGTTAGTTCGTATTTCACCATTCTTGTCCTCTACCATTATCTTTATAGAAGCAGCCAAAAGTCATTCTTAAGGTGCATGCATACCCAATGAAAATAGTTATTGCTACTTCCTGAAAATATCTTTTTTGTTCGCAGGGTTATGGTAAGGCAGATCACCAAGTATCAGTGGATATTTTGAAGAAAACTTATCCGGATTATGAAATCAACTTTTCAGATGAAGGTTACTAAATTATCAGTTTATTGTAGTATTGTAGTTTTTTCAGATGAATACAATTGTCAATTGTGAACGGCTACAAATAAATGCATATATCATTTATCGTGTTCCTTTTCTGTTGTTAACCTTTATCAAGAGCGAACAAACATGTCACAGAATAGTCATTTTATTTCGAAATTTCCAAAAAAAATTATTTTAGAATCGGAAAGGTTTTTGGATGAAGCGAAACAAAATAAAAACTTCACAAAATGAAAATACGGTTTGGAAATTATTTTTTTCTTTGAACAATCACTTATAATATCATAAAGAAGCTGAAACAATTTCGATCGATCGAATGCTTTTTTTGGAAAAATGATGTTCAAAGTTCAGCTCTCCCAGAACGATGCCGTATATGATTGAACGATCACACTTCTTGGCATGCAGTTAAATCAATTCAATTCATTTCAGAAAATGATTTTTCCGTTCAGAAACAACTGTACTGATGTGAAAACCATATTTTTTCCTGAATTTTTTATGTCACAACACAATATTTTTTTTCATTTCGGAGAAACAAAAGAAAGACAAGATCGAAATAAACAGTATACTCTAAAGTTAACGTTCAATCAAGTTTTGCATTACCTACTGACAATTTTAATGAATATCCTGAAATAAATCTTGATTCCACCATTGGATTATGTAGTTTTATATTGTTTCAATCCTGACCTAGGATTACATGTCTCTGCTGCTTTCTAATTTTTCATAAGAGCAAATATCTATTTCATGTACCTTTTCATTAATATTTTAGGTATGTTCATTTCACTTTAATTTCATTAGTATACTTTTTAATAATGTGTACCCTAACTACATCAATTTGACATATTGTTAGGAAATGATCACTAATCGCCAGCTACAATGTGACGCAATTTTGCTAGACACTACAGTAACATCCACTGGGCTTGGATTCTCATTCGGGTTTCATTCGGTAAATGTGTATTGGAAGTACTGGAATCCTCACTCATGACTAGTAATTGTTCGTCATCTAACATTTATTTTATATTTTTGCCTCCAATATTCTCTTGTGTACTATCCCCTAATTGATGAAAATTTAAATCCCCCTTCAGTATTTTTTTTCGTTTAATTAAAAAAAATCAGGTTTAAAGTTTCTATAGATATATTATAATTTGAAATTTTGCACATATTTATAATATTTATATTTATATAATAAATATAATTATATTAAATTTATATTATTTTTATTAAACGTGGCTATGCCTCCAAAAACATCTACTCTGTCTTCTCTAATAATATGATAATTTTTCACTTTGAAACTTTGTTTTTTTTTAAGCCATGTTTTGTTAAGATGTATAATTCCTAAATTCCCTTTTTTATGAAATCAATTAGAATAGGTCTATCAGCTTTGTTCCATTGAAATATATCAAGCGTTTCCCCTGCCATTTTTTCCTAACTTATTTTTAATTGATATTCTGATTGTGAGTCTGATTCACTATTATTGATACTTTTTTTTCCAAGCAATACATTTTTTCTTGATTTTTTTTGGCTCCTGCGAGATGTAGAATTTCACCTTATACCGCAGGGATTCATCATTACTATGTTTCACGCAGCGAAATATGTAGCCCAAGACACAACCACAAGCATTAGAGATGAAATTACAAACTTTCGTCTCTCGAAGCTTCAAGAATTCATTCAACTTTCCGTTTGAACATCGTTTCTCATAAGTTACGTCGAACTGCATCGTATATTCTATGTTCCGAAGACAACTGCCTCAAATGTAAAACCGAAACTTATAAACGATTGAATTTACAATTGATGAGGCGGAACACTTAAATTCATAGTATGCATTGATATAAAAGGTATAATATGATCATTCAATTGAAAAATTATTTTGGTCTCTTTAGAGCATATCAATGAAATATTGTTTCCAAAATATTGTTTCGCTATCTATTATGTGGGTAGTTATGCATTATTGTTATTATTATTTGTTTTTATGTTTAATGAAATTTTATTTTTATTCGACTTGACTCATATGTTGAGTTGAAATTCCTATAACTCAATGTATAGAGAATTTTCTCAACACCTCAGGTATATTATGTCTCAAACACAAATGTTTCTTACCCAGAAACAATCCGAATAGCAGGTGTACCTATAAATAAATTTGGAAAGGTAAACTGACAATAGAACAATGTAAAACAGTTTAATAAAATGTAAAAAATCTAAATTCTAAATATAAATTAACTAATGAGAACAGGAAATTACTCTAAAAATTGTTCTATGCTACACCAAAGTAAATAATGAGAATTTCGGGACGCACTATCAGTTTGTGAAATGTCAGTTAATCTCTCCTGGACACTTTGCAGTTTTAGGTTCGATGGTAATTCATGAATTTTGATTTCTATTCAATTGTCCAGTGTTTCCTTTTTGGACAAGTTATTTATGTATGCATATATTTTTTTATATTCAATATGGAAAGAGGTAAATACCTAATTTTCCTTCTGTGGATTTTGTGCAGTGAAAATTGTGTCTTTCCCGGATTCTCGTCTGCTTGAAATCCTTCAAGTAGTAAATTGATTGATGAGTTTCTCGATTGAAACTGGCTTATAAAGGTTAGTATAACTATGACTTGTTCTAATTATTATTTTTCTATATAATTATTTAATATTTATTAACTTTTCTATAAATTTTTATTTAATCCTGGGAAAAACAATTTTGCGTGGTGTCTCCTTTCGTCGCTTCGAGAAGAATGTTTTAATGATAAAAAAGTTGAAAATCTTCTACTTTCCTTAGTTACAACTGTAATATCTTAAAAACCATTTCCTCTACTTGTTTTTAAATGCTTCTAAATATTTACAATAAGTTTATGATGTTTCTTCCAATTTTATATAACAGATATCATTTTGTTTTCATTTGATATTAATTACCATCCTCTGCCGGTTGTCTATTTTATGAAAACAATAAATTTTTAGTATACAAGTTTTGAATTTCCCGCTATTTCGTATTTGTTTCATGTCAGGGTGATCTAGCGGTACTTCTTTCTATGAATTTTCCGGAGATGTTGTGAATTTCTCCATCTACTGTTGTTAGAAAGTCATTAATGTTATTTATTCAAGAAACCCTTCATTGTTAGATTTTCACTACACAGTAGTGTTATGGCATCGATATATCGGTCGATGCCATTACACAAACTATCAATTTATTACAAGAGATAAATGTTTGATAACGAATATACTTCACGATGAAAAGTTTAAAAAACCACATTTTTTGTATAAAATGAAATGCTTAAATTTTTTCCATATTTCTGAAGATTATTTGCACTTTTTGTTTCCATTTGTTTGGTATACTTGTGTTGCCATTGTGGAACAGTGCAAAGACCTCCAGAAAATATTCACCTATGAAGCAGCATCAATTAAGTGTATCATTAATTATAGAGAATATTTAAATACCATAAGTTATTCATGAAACGTGTTATAGTTTGAGTCTATTCATAGTTTCCGTAAAGTAAAAGCAAATTTTTGTTCTAGTAGATGCACCGGATAATTGATTAAATGGGTTCAGACAAAATTTCACAAATATATTTATGTTGATGGCTGATTTCCATTACCTGAAAGAGGTGATGAAAGATATCAAATATAAGAAAAGGTAAATTAACGAATGAATTGACGGTAGATTATCATGAAAAATTAAACTTTATATGGTTTTTAGCATTTTGTCAGTACAGAAAACTTTACAGTACCTATTAATATACAAAATCGATAAATCTTGAGCTAGCTTGATTTGGAATCTCTCACTTATCTTTTTCCATTTTTATTTTCATTAATTTTTGTTATTTTTCTTTTTGTGTTATCAATATTTCATATCTTTTCATTTTCAACAACCCATATATTATGAATAGTCTTTCATATCACAATAATTGTTTTTCTTTACAAATCATTTGTTTTATATTTCTCATTCAATATTCATTTTCTCTTTTAAATCATTGGAGGAACAACACTACGTTCTTCAATTACGTGCTACACTTTTAAATCAACAGCATGCCTGCACTGAAATCATTTTTAATGAGTCATCACTGATTCAAGTATGCCACAACGTCGTACTTCAAAAGTGCGCCAATGAACTCGCACCAGTAATTTGCAGACTTTTCAACCTGCTTTTTTCTTTTTGTTGGAAGATTGCTCGTGTTTAGGCGTTAGGTTTATGCGTAACGGTTTGCTGGCCAAACTTCAATGTTACGGCTTGTCGAATCATTTTTGAGTATGCTTTTTAGAACGTTCCCTACAAGTGGCGGTCGATGAATATCCCTCGAATAATTTTACCAACATCGTTAGTGTTCCCCAGGGATCCATATTGTCTCCAACCCTCTTTTTATTGCATATCGACGACGAATGGATTGCTTTGCTGACGACAGCAAACTTCCAGGACATCGGCGGCGGTTGCACATCTTCACCGGCAGCAGGAGGAGGTTACCTATTTTAATGAGGATCTAGTGGTGATTTCGAATTGGGATGAAGTAATCAGGCTCAATTCAGTGCTACGAAAACTCAGGCATCGGTTTTCTCCAAAAAGATAAATGGTAATTCCTCTGAACAGGAATTTCGCTTTGATGGGGGTTTAAATGGACACCAATATGTTTTGGCTCAACAATGTCGCTGGAATTGCAAAGGCTGCTTCTCAAAATTTTGGAACGCTGTTCCGAACCAAAAAAATGTACATATCTCAACAGCTTTTAATGCGTTCGTTCGAAGGTCATTGACAATGTTTCATGATGAATTTTATTAGTTCGGACTTCCATTGTCTAATATACAAAATGATTTGAAATCCCTGAGACACCTAAAAGAGAAGAATTAAAAATCAATAGTTGAAAATGAAAATTATATTAAGCAAAAAACCTGATATGAAATAACAGTGAAATACAATACAAGTAAAAAAATCTCTTGACTTTGTATTTTATTTTCTTTTTTCATTTCTTTATTTTCATTTAATTTTTGTTCAATTGTTCTATTTTCTTTTACTTTCACTGTTATTTCATTAAAGGTTTTTTGCTTAATATAATTTTTATTTTCAACTAATAATTTTTAATTCTTCACTTTTAGGTGTCTCAGGGATTTCAAATCATTTTATATATTAGACAATGGAAGTCCAAACTAGTGAAATTCAGCTTTTAATGCTTTATAAAGCTTAGATTAGACCTTCTTTGGAGTCATCCGCCTGATTAGAGACACGAACATCATTGATAGTCTGGAACATCGAAGAAAGGTTTCTTTGTCTTTCTTTTATAGATACTTTCACGGGAGGTATTCAACTGACTTGACCAGGGCCATCGTCATGGGGGGGAAGCTCCCTCCCCTGCTTTTTAGACTTGGGAAAAATTGGGAAGATAGAAAAAAAATAGTAAAAAAATGAATAAAAATTATAAAAATAAAAATGAGAGAAAAGAAAAGGATAGGTAATAAGAAAAGGGCGAAAACCATGAGAAGGTTGGGATTTCCCAACATGCATAACTTCAAGAGAATTCTGAGTTGTTTAAAATCTTCAAAAAAGTTTAATATCTCCCAAGTAAGAAAACAGTCCTGAACAGTCCACATACTTTGAAGTGACAATTTTACAAAATTCCCAACTTTTTGCTGTTTCTTCGACTTGGAAAAGTTGGAAAATTTCGGGCCGCGAAGTTAGAAAAAATAATAGTAGAAAACAATAAGCACAATATTATTTAAGTGTTGTTTCCTTTCAGCTGATTAACGAAAAAACAGATTTTTACAAACAGATTTGTATTGAATATTCCTATACATGGTGGATACGGTGGAAGACCAAGGACCTTGGTCCAAAGTAGAATGATTTCCATTAAGTATTATTTTTATATTCACAAAAAATTTATTTTTATATTCACCAAAATTTATTTTTGTTTGTGCATACCCTAAAGGGCATAAGCATTCAGCCAATCTTTGGATAGCTAAGAAAATTAATATATTATAGTAGTAACTAATCCCTCAGCTTTCATTATTTCGAAAGTTGGGAAATTTTGCTGATGGGGTTAGGAAAATTTGAATTCACTCCCCCCCTGGTTTTTCTCTTGGCTACGGCCCTGGACTTGGCACATTTGATTCCTTCGAGAGCGGTACATATCAGAAATACACGACGGACTGTGGCTCATCGTTCACTGTTTGAGAACTAATATGTGTGATTGATGACTTGTTTACTTTATGGTAATTCATGATCACTTAAATGAAATGAATAAAAACATTGGTGTAAATACCATTGGAAGATTTTATTTGTACGATCAGTTTCGGGTTTGACCCCATTACTGTAAAATACAGTTTTATACTTCATAAAGGGGTCAATCCCTAAACCCGTCATATAAATAAAATCTATAAGTGGTATTCAGGCAAAAATGTTTTTATTCATTTCATTCAAGTGTTTGAAAATTCTTTCATTTTTAAAATTGCGTTTATGTGGAATAAGCTTCCTGAGAACATTTTACGAAATGAATTTAATCTCCAGCGATTCGAATCCAATGTGAATTGCTACTTTCGCATAGGCACCGTTCTTAAACCGCTTTACGGATTTTCCTGTTGTTCTTGTGTTGTCTTTTGTAAAAAAAAGACATACTTGTGAGCCACTACGTGAATTGATCCAAGTTATTCAATTGGCATAAGTCTTCTTGATTTTTACAAAATTGTTAAGACTTATCGTTACAATCACTAAATTTATACGTGAAAGACTAATGGTTTATTCCCTAAACTTAGTTACATGCGATAATACAAGTAATTAATTTTTTTGGTTTTTCCCATATTTCCTGTAGCTTTTGGGTTGGTACAGCCACACAACACTTCTAATTTTGAACTCAGTATCTGTTGCTTTTTTCCTCAATAGGTTGTTATTGGGTTGCTTGATATCTGTAGGCATTGTTTTGTAAGTGGATGAAGTTTAATTGTCGTTCAACTCAATATTTTCTTTATAGTCCCAACGTCACATCTCATACTCAATTTTTAAAGTCACTGCGACAGTTGATCCAGGAGTACCTACTGAGAAATAATGCTTGACCAACCATCAATTGCTGGTTACCAAAAATCCCTTGTTTTCAATATAGTAGCGATTCGCCTTGGCTCCGCACGGGTGCAATGCTGATACTAAATATACATAGAAACACGTGCGATCGCTGCTAATCAAAAAATGCTATAGGGAGAAGCGCGGCCTTCGACGAGCTATTTGTAGCCCCCCGGTCAGTATGGCCGCAACCGCATTTCAAATTTTCGTGTGATTTCTTCGAAAATATTCATTTGAATTATATGCTATAAAGGGCCATATTGATCTATATTAAATGCACACAATATTTTAGGTACTAAGGTGATTAATTGAATAAGGATAATTGCAGTATTGCTTAAAATCGCTTCGTAAATAGGCCTTATTTCTTGAGGATAAAAATTATTATTGTGGGTTATTCTTAAAAGATAGATCATCGCGGTCTTTCTTGTAGACTTTTCAAAGTTGTACGTATTTCATTTTTTGAATTATCCTGTACTGTTCAGCCAGCGTTTCCGATGTAAGCGCAAAAAATGTGTTTTTTCTGTGACGGGAAAAAATATTGACATTTTATCTCTGATGACAAGTAACAAAATGTCACTTTTTATGAAATTACTTTTTTCCCCTGGAAAAAAGTGCCATGGACAGTACTGCCGTTGATGTACCTGGTCGCAAATTGGGTGTGGGTGTTATTTCAGCACTGTCAAACGTTCTAAATAGTTTGTCAGCTATTTCTGTCCTGTGTGCTACCGATTCATCAACATACCCTTCAGCGACCGTTGATGATTTCCAACCGCCATGTTTCTTTAGTGCCATCAAGTCTTCCCCAGGTTCAACTAAAAGTGTAGCAGACGATCTTCGAAATGAATGACCTGTATATGAATTGGCATTTTCAAGTGGAAGAAAATTAGCAACTGCTTCAGGTACCTTATAAAACTGATTGACCCACAACATGATTGATATATTTTCCATTGCGATATGCATGAAACAGGCGGCGATCCTTTGCTGCTGCTGGACGAAGGGCTATGTACATTGGTTAAAATTTAATAAATTCTTCAGTAACTACAAATTTCCTGTTTACATCATTCTTTGTTTGCTCAAGTTTCACAAATAATAACGTTCCCGAATATTCAATATCATCTAGTGTTACCTGGCTGATTTCACAAATTCGACAAGCTCCTGCAATCCCAAATACAACAACAACATTGGCCATTAAATAAACTTCATCGGGAGCATTATTTAGAAAGTAACTAATATGTATACTTGTAAATATCGCAGCTTTTTTGAATGTGTAACTTTTCCATTTTGTTTCAGAAATGTAATTAGTTTGAAAAAATTCAAAATGTCCACATTATTATTGAATTGTAACATACTTTTGATCATTGAATAATTTTACCACACTATTTTGAACTTTTGTTGTTGGGCCAGTTCCGAAAAATAAACCAACAACACCGTCTCCGAGAAAGATCTGCATGTCTTTTTCATCTTCCATTCCATGAATCTTGAATACGCAATTTCATAAATTTTCCGCGATTTAGCTGGCAATAATTTTTGTGACACTCCTTTCGCTACTTCTACTAACTCCGGTGGAGTCAGAGAAAACTCGAAATTAGACATTTTTCAAAATAACTACTGACCACTGAGTTTGCAATTTTTAGATCAAATCACAGAATTAAATTGACAGATATTTGATTTTCTATTGATTGGTTTCCTGGCAACGCTATAAGTACAACAGCCTACCTGTTTAAAAATTCAAATTTCACATCTATAATTTTCTGATTTCAACATATTGCAATATGTTTTTATTTTTCAATATTAAATCGTCGTTTTTCCTATCACAGAAAAACAATGTGTATTATACACGGGAAAAATATAAATTTTAGCTCTAGCTGTTTTCCGTTGTATAATAAATAACTATTATTCACGACATCACATTAGAAACCTCCAAAATGATTTTTGTTAATCTACTATATTATGCATATCAACCTTCCAATTTAATTATTCCATCTTTTAAAAAACCGCCTCAAAATCCGTTTCGTAGTTATAAAGATCAAAGCATTCATAAGGACAAACAACGAGAAGCGACTTTATTTTATACTATGTAGTGATTCCGCACGATCGTCGTATTGACATCTGTCAGAACTGTACCATACTAATCCGTTAGCCGTCAATAAGGTCAAACTTCTTTTTGTGCCAATTTTGAATCAAGCTCATATCATTATTTCTCGTACTTTTGTAATCTTTTACATTATCCACAGAAACAGCTATCCAGATTTCAATTTCAAAATAGTGGTATGTATTGTTTTGTCTATTTTTGTCTTTCTGTATTGCAGCCACCGAACTATTTTCTTTATTCATATTACTAGGACAATAATCCATCTGCAACCTAAGTTCAAACGCTTTTCCTTGAAAAATCATGCGATTTCATACGGAGGGCTCAATTTAGAAACGGTTCGAACTCTTCTATAGTTGACCCGTCCCAACACGACTTTCATCTTTCACTTTCACAAGCATCTTTACGGCCGCCAAAGTCAAACTAGCGAAAGGATGTCAAACTATCCTCAAGACTTTAATGTATTCAAAAAACACTTTATTGTGTGGTTTTCTGAATACATTATTATGGATTTTCATCGAGTATCGGCCAGTTCTATCACATTCTCAAGACAATACTCCAAATTGTTTCCTGAGTTTTTGAAGTTCGGAACTGCTTTTCAGAATACTTTGCGGTGTGTCTATCGACAATACATGGCCCACGATGAATATCCTTGGGCAGTTCGATTTGTGATTTCATCTGTTACCGATTACACTGTTTTCTCAAAAACAAATGTAATCTGCTCGAGGTGGACTTGGTAAGTTCACTTCTTTTCCTCGATCTTCATTACATGAAATTTTTGCAAATAAACCCAAACTTCTTTTGAATTTTCTCAGTTTTTCAGATTGTAGAATGTGAGTACACCCCGAAAAGGCCATAATTTTATTATAATTTATATATTGTCGATAAATATAAAGTTTGAACTAATTAATAAATATTAATCGACTCGAAATATTTCATCAAAATTTGTGTAATTAATAATCTAAATGAATGATTTTCAGGATTGGAACGGCTTTCATCAAAATTCAAATATTTTGCAATGGCTCTAAAGTAATTGAACCACTATTTGAACAGTACAAAAGTGCTCTTGTGTTGCAGCCACAATAATAATAATGGAAAAGCACACACTCAAAACGAATTAATAGCCCTGAAAACCGAACAACTGTTGATTTTCCAATTGAAATATGATTCCGAAACTTTACTGCTTGCGTAAGTGAGGAAAACGCATTAATGTGTTCGAACGGGAGAGTCAAAAATACTAGAAACCAATAATTTAGATTTCTGAAATTCTTAAAATATTCCCAATTCAATGGATAACGAGTTTTTTGTTGGTATGCATCCTGCTGAATGTCTGTCATCTCTCACAATGACACTCGGTTATTTGAAAACAAAAAATAATGACAATAGGTTGGAAGTTCTTTCGCAATTGTTAAATGAGCGCACTAAAAATTTTAATCGTCTCTTAGAGCACTACACATTTTTTCTTCTTTCATTGAGATACAGAAAAGTCCGTGTTGACATATCTCTATCAATGTTTGGTTTGATTTGGTCACATTCAATTGGAACTGAAAAGCTATTGAGACATATATGAACATTATCATAATCAAGATGAATGCATTAGTTGATTTGAGCAATATATCTGTTGAAAAATCTGTTATATTTAGTCAGTCGTTGTCTCTCTACGAAAGACAACCCTCAAGAGTTAAAACTTTTATGAGTTAGAGTTTCACCTGTTAACGTTCGATTAACAACACGGCTTGGATGAAAGTAAAAACCATGTCGGTCGTAGGGCTTCAACTACTTTTTCACATAGCGGTCGATTGAATCTGTTTAAAAAATCTGTTTAAAATCTGTTTTTCCGTTAATCAGCTGCCGCCCCCATACGAACGACAACTCTCAGAAGTTGAGAAAC